>JAECUM010000406.1:0-292694 GCA_016617855.1 Megalonaias nervosa | reverse complement strand
GAGTGATCTTGTTGCGAATTAGAATATATTAACAGTATGTTTTCATTTTTCATGATAAAATAATTCAAGTATTTATTATTATTTTCACAAAATAATTTTATTTGTTATAATATAATTTTGAATAGTGTAAATATAACTATTTTAATAATCCTTTAATCACCCGTTCGACACGTGTCATGTATAACATGTATGGTGGCCAAATGGGATATTCTAAAATATATTTGGCCCAAATCCCAATTTACAGGCCAATTTATGATTTTGTTCTAAAATGACATTTACTAAGTTATTTACTAGTGTATGCTAGTATGTACTCCTTTGATTTTCAGGAGAGAACTTATTTTCTGTTTGATTTTACACAATTCCTCAAGTCTACTAAATATTTTCCCTTTTGTTGAGTAAGCATGTTTTATGTTTACTGGCCCTCTCTGACAAATATCTTGCCCAGGTGATCCCTGCTTATTATAACAATAGTGTAGTAAGTACATTGTAAGCTACTGTGTCCACACTTTTATCAGCAAGGTCTTTAATGACAGCACTATTAAACGATATTGATTTTCTCGCTATTGCAAAGTCAATTAAGTATTTCCATAGTGTCTTTAAGCGTTTTATGTATATTTAATTTATATTGTATACCTGATTTTTTTCAGGATCGTAATTGGGGGTTTTGAATGGAGTTAATACTTACTCGATTCATGTCATGATTGCAAGTAAACAATATGTTTTCCTAAGAGGAGTTCAAGGTCAGTCTTGTATACAATAAGACTAGGCCCAGTAATTTTTCGGTTAGTATGATTGGTTTTTCCAGAACACTCCATTGCGACATATTTCAATATATGATGCTTGGTAAACAATTGTTCATTCCTGTTTAAGATAAGTTTTGTGGGATCTTTGATCAGAGTTTATAGTTGTATTCTGATATAATCTGAGAGAAATTATTTATTTATGTTGTTCATTGGAATTACAAAGTGCTCATTGATGTTTTGGACAAAGACAATAATTTCGGATTGTTGAAACTAATTCAAAGACATTCTGGATTATGTCATCGTGGTTCATGAGGACATTTGAGACTGTAGAAATTCATTCTCTGTTCTTTTGGACTTGTTATAGGATATTTTAGGATTATTTGGAATTTGATTCACACTAGTGTGTCTTTTGAATTTTCATACTGTATTCAAGATATCAATTATTTGTTGAATTTTACTTAAATTGTTTTTTCACTTCTTGTCTGTTACATAGTTTAAGACCCTAGATTCGTAACAATGCTGAATGAACTAGCGTCAATGATCCCGCACAAGAGCGAAATGGGCATCATTCATCTGAGTTTATCAAAAAGAACTGGAACTCATTGGGTGGCATACGTGGTGACACCCAATCATCTATTGTATTTTGACTCGTACGGGCTTGCACAGCCACCTGAAGTTTTTGGTTATTTAATCTGAGGCGGACAAAGTCGTCTACCGCTCTTATATTCAATGCAACCGTTAAAACCTCGACTGGACGGGCAAATATGTGGACATACTATTATTGTAGCATCGTGACCCAGCAAACACTTATTGATTGTACCTTATCACTTAGAAACCGCATTTGATAGTATATACAATGCTTATGAATATCTACGCACGTCACTCAACCTGACACGGCACTGATGTGGATCTGAGCAGGTTTGCAATCAAAGTGGATTTGACTGCATTTGCTAGCCTAGTTTTTTTTTTTTTTTTTGTTGCCCGGGCGAGTTTGTGATTTTTCAAGATCAAACTGGAAAGCTGCGAACATCCAACGTAGACATTCAATATAGTGTTACAAAAGAGCGATGCACCGTTGAAAAGAACCTGCCGAAATCAATAAAATGGAAATAAATGGGAGGAAGACTTAATCGGCATTGCCTAGAGATTATATTTCATAGACTTCCTGATCATGCTAATCTTTTGTATATTTGGAATTTTTTAAATTATTTTTTATCCGTTTTACTGTAAAATATTACTTCTCTACTCACATAAGCTTTTCATTGGACATGACTGATTGAAATAATCGCTGGTGTTCAGAATCAACATGCGGGAAATAATCGTCTCTCACACTAACAGAGGTGAATCAGTAACTTAATGTCGGACGATCATGTGATACGAATATGGCCGCGCCCATGGAAACAAAAATAAAAAAAATCTATATGAACTTGGTGTTAGGGCCCCAGAACGCACAATATCCGCAGATGTAAATATTTCTCAAGTAGAGGTTTTCTATAATTGTATCATAGTTATGCCAGTGAAAAACAATAATTGGCCAGAAGTGTATATGTGCGTGTTTCACTTGGACGTGATGAGTATGTACAGGGTCTTCTTGTTTTGCAATTACATTATTAATAAAAGACCTGTGAATAAAATCTCTGTGTAATCGACGTAAAGAAATAATTGAAGCGGAACTAAACTGCAAGATGAAACCACCAAGACAACAACGTTTCTTATGAAATACAAACTCATTCATGTGTGCGGTTTCAGATGCTAGTTGCGGAATCACCACGGCAACCAAAGTTAGTCTTTGTGTGTCGCGAATCACGACTACAGCTGCAATTATGGGTACACCAATCGGAATTGTTGTCTGAGCCATATCTGTAGTAATCGGTGTGACTTGTGGCAATAATACTATAATTTTTATACCATTACATTCATGAATACGTGACGATTCAGAACTTCTTGCGGAAGCACAAAGTAGTCTCAGTACGATTAATAAACTCTCCTTAATGAGTATCCAGGATAAAACATTATCGTCGGTGAGTTCGAAACAGTGCTGGCTGAAATCGAAAACCACCGACTGCTCCGCGCACATATAGGAAACCTAGGCGCCAGTGACCAAAACAAGATGATTGATTTACAAACAGTGAAAATCGAGTAAACGTTGTTGCGACGTCCAGCCATCGCTGAACAAGTCTCACTGGCATGTCATGGATAGTTTTACTTAGCAAAAATGCATTACAGTAAACATTGTCTGCGGCTTATACTTAAATACACATGTCAGCTTTTTGTTTTATTTTACTTCGTAGAAAAATTAAAGTAACTAATTGCAGTTCACCTTTGGCCCACGTTAACCAACCATCAACCACACTAACTAGCCGTAATTCGCTGTTACGAAAGTGGCAGCATGTTGATGGTGCTGGGTTGATTTGTTGCTAGCATAATTATCTTTTATTGTTTATTGTCCCATAGCGCGTGCACTCACATGTGACAATCAGGGTAAAAGTTATAGAATCATGGTGTATATAACGAGGTGGCATATATCACCTAGCAAAATCTAAAACCCCTACTACAATATAACCTTTCATTTGTTTACAAAATATTTCTACACAAAAATAAAAAGTAACGTCTTAAATCTTAGAAAATCAAATAATAATATCTAAATTTATATGACTTTTTTTATACATGCTTAAATATATAATAAAGACAATTATGGACGAAATAATTTTAATATTTTTCATTCCTATATTTTCATGTGAAAAATATATTCTTATATTATTACATGTGAAAATACAGGATTTTCCGTAATGCCATGCAACGCTTGATTGTGTGTTCCCACAGAAGTTATAACTGCACCAGAAGAAAAGAGCTCTTTGTGAATTTGAAGAAATAGATGGAAACTGTATTAACTTTCGGGCGAAGAAATGTATTGCTGAAGAGGTTTAACTCTCCGCCGCTCGAGTCTGTATGAAGTTATTTCCCCATTACCATAGTGACAACAATGATCGACCCAATGCATTAATGAATATGACTTGTTGTTGTGGTCATATAAGGTTCAATAGTTTTCAAAGTGTCAAATATGTAATTAATTGTAAATGATTAGGTCAAACCAATCCTACTGCTTTCTTAAGATGACAATATTTAGATGACCAGCTTATGAACACAGTTGAAAGTGAGGTGAAGCCACGAGGGGGGAGTTGGGGGGAGGGAGGGGCGTGATGTGCGAAAGAGTGGGTTTAATCTTCTAGACTCGATTTGATTCAGGAGTAAGATCTAGTAAATAATAAAAACAAAGTCTTCGTTTTCTGCGTTAATATCGGATATATTTCATCTCGTGGTACAAAAACGATATATTTTAATTAGTGGCTTTCTCAAAATATCACATTTTATGTACCACACGATTAAATAAGTCCTGTATTAACATCGAAAAGAAAATATCCTCTGCATACAAATTGTTTAAAATAAATCATGCGGAGTTCGTTCTTTATTATTTTAAATATAAGAACATAATATTACATTGTTCGGATCTACACATAGGAAGGAATGTGCAAAGGGAATTGGTTTAACAAATGCATGACGTCATGTTTATCAACCAATTGGAAAGTGTCTCGTGCTTAACGAAAACAATATGGTGACTCCCACGAAAGACTAATCTTGTATACTCCTTGAACAATATTTAGCAGTACTAATATGATTGGATGAAATTGGGTAAGTAAAAGCAGATGCAAATTTCCGAAGTATCTGCAACTTTGGGATTATCGCAACTTAAAAAGGCATGTGTAAAAAATGTCAGTCTTTATATTCAAAATTCTACATAAGTGCATAATGATAAACATTACGTACACGGGATTGTTAGGTTTCTTTTTTTTTTTATTTTACATCAGTGCATTACGCAAAATTTGAATCTCTCACGCCCTCTCGGTCAGGAGATAAGATTATTACCATAGCTATATACAGTTATTGTGTCATGTAGTTGAGATATGGCACAGTATCTTTGATCATTACTATCTTTGTAACTTTCTCCATAATTGTTTTCTAGGCATATAAATACTTATAATACATTTATTGTAAAAACACATTATGTTAACGCTGTTCGCATTATGACTATAAACATGGTATATGCTTAAACCCGAGTAAAGATTCATTATAATTCAATAATCATTCAGTATATATGGTAAGAATTATTTATGTTTGTGGACACCTCCAGACTACTAGCTATGATAAACAGCCAAGCCATTGAGGTACGTTCCTCTTCGCACCTTTGTCCGAATATTAAAATGTTTTAAATCTGCCCCGGCTATTTCTGCTATGAATGTAGGACTGAAAGTCACAGGACAAAAAGTCACAAATTACATTTTTACTACTACGAGAGACGTGTATGACACAAAGTCACAGGACATAAAGTCAAGCGGTAAAAATTGTAATATTAAAGGTTTCTGTATAACACAACTAAATTAATAGCAAATTTGTTTCAGTGAGATACTAATATAATATAGAAAGTATCATCCTTACGATTTTTCAAAATATTTTCAAGATATTTTAAAACAATTTGCAACAAAAACAAAATAAGACTATAGCTTTGACGATAATCACGTTGTTGCAACGGTCACTCCTGATATAAAGTTTATTTTTATGTAATATAAATGGTTAATAAAGTCCTGACAGGGTTTCATTTTAAGCACGTACTTGTTAAAAAGTAATTTGAGATTGAAGCCAAAATTTTGCCAGTATATTCATATAAAAACTACCTTTCCTGTCAAATAGAAGACTTACATGAAACTCAGTGATCTCAGTGTCATGTTGTTTTTTACAATTCCCTCTTAAAACTTCCGTTACTAAACATTGTCTCTTTCCTGTGAAGTCATCTATGTATTTTAATCGTTAATAGTACTAATTATAGAACGTGCCTTTATATCCTACATGTCCACAATTTCTATGACGATTCAAATTGTGACTTTTTATCCTGTGACATTCCGTCCTATGTGTATTTGTGACGTTGTGTCCGTGAACTTTTGTCTAGCATTTCCTTAGGTCAAACATATTATGAGTTGTTTATTTATCAATCCTAGACATAAAAACAGATACTATTTTTAAAAAGCAAACAATTATTTCAAACTATATATTCTCCTGCATATTTTGATTCAAAGTTCTCAGTACATCTTTGGTTTGTTTGGTCCTTTACCCATTTTTATTCTATGCCCTTGTTCATAGAGATTCCTATGCTAGTCCGCCTACATAGTGCTAAAATTGGGTCATGATGCCAACCTCGTGCTAACTGTTTTGGATACCTTTATATACTTGATGAGTGGAAGAACACACGACCTTTTAAGCCGTGGGCATTCTAATGCATGGTGTTGTCAGACATTCAGTGAACTGTAGAACAGATCTATTCACTATGAATGGGAAATACCAGCTCATTCTTTACTGTATACATCTGTCACAAGATTATTTCTTAACTTATGACAGCAACGAGCGGAAATTTTACCGATCTAACCGATTTGTAAGCCAAAATTACTGATCTCGGATTACCGTTGATTTCGAGCCCTGAACTACCGTATTAAATATCTTGTTTTGTACACTTTCATACATGTCTGTTCTAATTTCGTATATGTATCTTATCTATTTCCTACAGTCAGACTCTGCACATCTCTCTCTCTCTCTCTCTCTCTCTCTCTCTCTCTCTCTCTCTCTCTCTCTCCAGATCATTGATGTTTCGCCTCTATTCGCGGGGGTTCGAGTCTCTGGCCAACGTGTGTTTGTGAGAAAGTTTGCCACTAGTTTCCCTTGGGTCGGTGGTACTTCCTGGGTTCTTCCTCCATCAAATATTCTGGCCACCATATATAGCCAATCATGCGCTGAATAACTGGGTTAAACCCACAACATCAGCACTTCATAATACTGATGCACTATTTTAATATATTTTATCTCTGTCCTTTTTTAAAATTTGTTTATTTCTTTATTTATTTATCTATTTATTTATTATTTGTGCACATATTTAGAGTTATTGTTTGCATCCGTTATGCTTAATTTAAACTTATGCTTCATCTTATGATTCAATTCCTATATGTCTTGTTTGATTTTGTGTACTCCCATAATTACCTCTAGAAATAAATACTGCTAAAATTATTTCTTTTAATAAGTGCTTTACTTGGATAAAATAAAATTCATCTTCCAGTATAAAATTTTAAAAATTTCACGTTCCCAGTCCACATTTTGGTCTTTCATACATTACAATTGTTAGATTTGGCGGAAAATGGTCCGCAATTGTAATTTGATCAACTTTTTATTCTTTGATAGGTCTTTCACAATCTTTTGTTGCATAAAATGTTGCTTTGCAAAGGACTGTTGGTGATACACATAATTCTGTATAGGTGGGCGGGGTACTTGGATTGTATGGAAATGGCTACAAATTATGGTAATAGTTATGCCCGATTTCTGTCAGTCAAATATCCTGCAACATTTAGCAGCGAATGTACGAAATAATAACTTATGATTTAAAAACACGCATACATTTTTTCCACATACTTTGATGCAGTGCATAACATATTGAATCTATATGTAGTCAAAGCGAAATGCCGCTGATACTCATGAATAATCCATTTATTGGCAAGAAAAAGTGGATTTTGTATAAAACTTGGAGAACTGAACATCAACTTTTTTTTGCACGTACGTTTGCAATCAAACTGATTCTAGTTGTCCTGGACCACCTTAACAGTAATTCACAAGAAATGTTCGCAAGGCCAGTATTTGCCATAAACAGAATTTTATGATAAAAACAATACCACAATTCTCCATGTATTTTAATAATAATAATAATAATAATAATAATAATAATAATAATAACGACACAGTTTTAGTCCCTAACATTATTATGATTCACTAAATGAATAGTCTGGAATATTTTCATATTCTCTGCTCAAGTATCTATCTATCTATCTATCCATTAACTCCATTTTAGTTTTCTATTCTTTATTAATTAATAAATCTTGAGTTCAAATCTCTAACCACATTCTTGGTATCCTAGTAATAGTTCAAGGAAAAACATACAAATGTAAGAGTTTGGTTTAATATACCCCCGTTGTGTAGTCCACCAGCAACATTGAGTTGTATCTTGCTTTCTAAAGCACTCCATGCCTTTGCAAATGACTACATTGCACAAACTAATTTACCCAGTGTTCAAATGTCATACACAAAAAGACATAAATAATTACGTACCACAAAATACAGAAATATGTCACTAAATCGCCGCTTATATGTATATACCTAATTATACAAACAAGTGTAAAGTCTTTTCCTATGCGTGGCCTATTCGACGCACCGTAGAGTCCGCTGTAGAAAAGCGCATGGATATATACATATATACATGCAATATTCACCTTCAATAAGTATGTTGCGCTATATTTAGTTTAACATTCACGATTAATGACATTTGTAACATCCAACAGAAATGAACGAATAACCATTTTCTAAAGTATGCAACTGCTCATATAACGTACCTAATCATTTTGTAATTTCGTTAAAATGTGTCTTTTTCTCAATTTGAACCACTCTTGTTTTGCAGGAAATGCCTTCTCACACACTAGCAGAAGCGCATACAACTACAATAGTTCTTATACCTGCAAGTAAAATCAATATATATATATATATATATCTGATATATATATATATATATATATATATATGTATATATATATATATATATATATATATATATATATATATATATATATATATCACATTTAAGCGAACATATAAGGACCATTTAGGATAAGTACCTACTGGCAAGTACTTTGCATTATCTTAAGACCGGTATTAAGAACGAAGGACTGACTATACCCGAAGTACTTTGGCGGATTAATATTTAGAGAACTATATGCGATGGAAGAAGAGAGGAATGAAGTAAAATGTAAACACGCAAATAAGAAATTTTATAGACTGTATTTCAGAAATATTTCGGAATTCTCTTCACTGTTATCAGTACCGACCAAATATACTTCCATAAGGAAAGTTTGATAGCCATCGGCTTACACCTATGTGTGTAATATGACCAGTATGGCAACCCTCATTATATGGCATCGTGACGTTTGCCGCATGTATTGTGCACATGGCCCAATGTATATGACTATTGTAACGTTTGTTGCATCTTGCTTACTCATCATGCAACAAGAAAATTACAATGCAGACGCTAAATATGATCCTAGTGCTGTGATCTATTGCGCGTAAAATACATTTTCAAATTGCCTATTTTAGCCCATATAAAGACATTTTCCGCAAAACAGTGTACCCGTGAAAATTTAAAAATTTTTTACATGAATAATTTAGTACTTTTCAATTATTACGTAGTATACGTGATTTGTAAGTCTGTTCGCAGTACCAGTTTTCTTTAAGAGCTCAAGCCAGTGTTACGTCACAAAGGAGACAACAGTTAATTGTGGCTAAATCGAAAAAAGATCAGAAGATAATCAGAGGTGTGGATATGCCATTGTTTTATCACAGAATTAAGAGCTCAAATCAACGACTTGTCACAAGGGCGACAATTAATGTGTAGGTAGGTTACCTAACGAGGTCGATACGACCCTTTTGGCAGTCAAGGTCGCTCTTGCTGAAAATCTAGAAGTGAAAAGTCAACAGAGAAAATCGTCGGTTACAATTTGATCGATTTTAATAATCCATTCTAGGAAAGGCTAGTGCATAATTTACACCTTTTCCGAAAATCTTTCGTACATAACAACAGCTTTCGGAAATTAGGTCCCTCTAAAACTAACCTCGGAATAAAAAAGAAGTGCCGATTTAATTTTATTCCTCTTTATAGGTAAATCATTTTGTTAGATATCTGCTTCAAATCTGAAAAGGTATTTAGTGACTTTTTCCTTATTTTGATACAGGCGCCTCCCCACTTCCCCTCCCAAATATAAACACGAAACAACCGGTACGCTTTTTAGAGTACGTTCAGCTTGAATGTTTATGACCTATAAATAAATGTACTGAAATGTACATATTTTGATTATATATTGAGTTAGTACAGAAATGGACACTTTCAAACTTGAATTTCTTGTTCTGTTACAAGTGATTGGATATTTTTAAATTTAAATAGTGTCAATAAATAATAAAATCAAAGCAAGTTTCCGCAAATCAAAGATTGGCCAAAAATATTATGAGAAAGGCTTGCGGATGTTTAATGTGTGAGTTGTTAGGTACAAAATTATTTAAATATATTTGTAAGCAATGTAAACAAAAATCCTATATTATCTTCCATGGAAGTTTTAGAGTCTAAGACAGGCTTTGTTATTTATCGTGACGGATCAGTTGTTGACGAAGAACATACATTGTATTGCTTGTGTTGTTTACTGTTTAGCGTTATTTGTACTTTTGTGCTGGTCAGTAGGCCGTATTACACTGTTCGTACTTTATCCTTTGCCCCGCTCTGGATGATTCATTGCGTATTAAGGCATGTGTGTGTTCTAATACTTGGTGAGTGTTATCTTATTATAGCAGACGAATATACATGTACTTAACTCCCGCAGCGAACCATGATAACTGTTAGGGTACAAGCTGTGTGTCTCTCATAAACTATTACATTAAACTTAGGACACAATCAACGGTAGACTGGATACAGGTGATATAAAGGTACGTACCATATTAGTTATAATTACTTAAAATATGTATGTACTTGCGTGACTGTGAGGCATCAACTATACGAATATGATGTCGAACTTGTGAACTTGTTTAACATCCGTCATTTCCTAGTTAAGACGAGATATAAAAACTTACATTTGCGTGTACGGCAAACACGGATACTCATATGTTCCTGTTATTGTAAATGGTAAAAAGTACTAACAAACCTTCAGGAAGACAACAAAAAGTACTAAAGAAACGTTAGGCATCTCTCTCTCTCTCTCTCTCTCTCTCAGAAACAATAGTCCCGTGTGACATATAGTTCATATATGCTCGTTTCTCTAAATATTTTGCTATAGATACCGTGGAAGAGCAGCTGGTGAGGATGAAAGAATTGATACTAGTTGACACCCCAACAAATACTGCGTATATTGTTAAACAATTTAAAACGTATCCGCCATAACATCACAAATCTTGCAATACACATACGCACGCTACTACAGCTACACTAGTTTGCTCTTCGAACAGGCTGAAATAGTATATTTACACTGCAGGCGTTGACCGCCGTATTTCACAATACGTTGGTGAAAAGAACCATCCTATGTACGACCCAAGTTCACGCATATCGTATTAACTTATTGATCGCTGTTTAATGGCACGCAAGTCTATTCGACGTGTTTAAGTGGAATACGTTCTTCAAGTTTGTTATTTTGTTTTACATGTCTATACATGCAAAACAAAAGTTTGCGCAGGACATGAAAACAAGACTGATGACCTTTTTGGTTCAGTTCTTCTCAGTGCTTGTTCTTTTAATTCTGACTACCTGAAACCTGAAAGAAAAAGAGTTAAAAATAATATTATGGGATAATCTTAAAATTTTACAACTAATTGTTTTCTTCAGCATAATTCTGTAATGCAATTTGAATTGTTGCGCAGCTCAGCTGTCTCAGGTATGACCAGTCGAACTCGGAAAGGGTATGTGGTCACCCATGCAAGCTCAGTTACTTCGCTTCGATTTTTATTGTTGCAAGCGGGCAACTAATTTGGTTCAATCAAGGGTTTATAATATATGGCCGTAATTTAACTTCCAGTTGTTACGTATATAGTAGATCCATATTCTTTCACTGATAACCCTCCCCCAAAAAAACCCCCCAAACAGCCCCAAACCCCCAACCCCCCAAAACAAAACAAAACCAAACCAAACAAAAACTAACTGTATTCCCAATAACTTCACAACTCCTGCGGTACACGTACGCATGTCACTTATACTACAGCAACACTAGTTCACCCTTTCAAAGGAGTAAACTATTCACACGAAGTGAAACTATAGGTACACTGCAGGCGCTATCCACCGTTTTTTACGCTGTATTAGTAGAAAATTATAATAATTGACATAAGTTCACGCACATCAGATTTTTAAATGAAGATATCCAACGAATTGTTGACTATTTGCTTTGTAAACCACATGAATCGTCAGACAGTAGGCCTGTGGAAAACTGAATAGTCAACTGATCACACACACACACACACACACACACACACATATATATATATATAGTATAGTATATATATATATATATATATATATATATATATATATATATATATATATATATATATGAGATCAGCTGAAGGTAAATCAATGGAAATGTGTTACAATTTATTAGACATGTTTATCGGCTGTTGCATACGTTTCAGAATTATAAAACATGACGGAGGTTAAATATATGTAGTCTAAGGAAAATGAATTATATATAATGAAGCTGAATTGTGTTTTACCTTAATTAAATTGTATTATTGCTTAAGCTATACTGATTTAAATCTAAAAGTTTGTTTAAGTTAAATTTAAACATCGGCTATGAAATTGTTCCTGCTGAAAAGTAATTATTTCGGAACCAGAAATGAATAAATTTGATATAAATACCAGATAGTATGCTTGCAATCGATTGCGTATGTATCGGCGAATAAGTCATAGGGTGATATGCATATCTAGGCCAGAAGGAATAGAAACAAATACCTTTAAAGAAATGAGTGCAATATAATTAATCAATATTGGGAAATGACTTCGACGTTTCATTTCTTATAACTGTTTAAACTTTGTGTTTTCAATAGGATTAGATATTTACAATCGCACTCTTATCAAATATACTAGAGTTACATGCCCTTAATTTATGTGCCGATTACAAACCAGGTCCCATTTTGCACTAACATGCTTAAATTTTCTCCTCAAAATGAGAGTTTTGACTTAAGACAATATCAATACCTTTTGTCAACAGTACAAATAGTAATAGGGATGCGGAATAACTTTCTGGTATTTTTAAACCAAATTTAACTCCTACAAATCATATTATTCTTTGGAGAAAAAAAAAGAGTTGAAGAATCAGCATGATGCACTATATATGAACTGTTTAGTTTAATTACGGAGAAAGGCCTGACACAAATGATTCATAATTACGCGATGCACTATACTTGAACTGTTTAGCAAACTGCAGAAGTAAGGCCGAATATAAATGATTTATATTTTACTTGATTCACCATATTTGAATTGTTTAGTGAAGTTACGGAGAGAGGCCTGGTATAAATGATACATATTTATCTGATGCATTAAATCTGAATTGTTTAGTGGAGCTGCAGAGATAGGCCTGTCATAAATGATTCGTATTTACATGATGCACTACATTTGAACTTTTCAATGGAACTGCAGAGATAGGCCTGACATAAATGATTCGAATTTACATGATGCACTACACTTGAACTGATCAATGGATCTGCAGAGATAGGCCTGACATAAATGATTCGTACGTACACAATGTACTACATTTGAACTGTTAATATAGTGATGGAGATAGGCCTGATAAAAATGATTCACTTTTACATTATGCACAACATTTGAATTGTTTAGTGGAGCTGGAGAGATAAAGCCTGATATAAGCGATTCATATTCTAGTCCTTGTCGTAATTGTTTCGCCAGCCCGTTTTGTACAAAAGTGACAGACAAATTTGATTATATCCGTCTGTATCTCTGTTTGTCTGACACTCCTTTTCGTCCTAAACCGTTCGACTGAAATTGATAGTTTCGTCTTTTATTATAACCAAATAGTAACCATATGTAAGAAATGTATAATTTGGAGGTTTGCATTTTGAATTACACTGAAATTTTCCACTGTAACACAACCTTAAATAACATGATGACATGAATAATATTTGTAAAAGATTTCTTTTTACTGCAAATTTGTCACGGTTTTGAAGGACTGGGTATGCATCATTATCATACGATCATAATTAGCGGTCTAAAATAGTGTTGTTTAACATTCTTGTTTTAAAATTTTGTACAAATACTTGATGATTTACGGATGTGGTCACCAGGGTTACAGACTTTGATGTTGTGATTCATCTCCTTTTGTTTCGAGTCCGTATCATCAATAGAAAGGGTTTGTCCATGAGTAGTTTAGACTATCATGAAGACATAAAGTCTAGACGAAAATTGATGTAAATGTAAGAAATGAAAGTATCTATAATGCGCCAAGGTATCGAGGATCTGATGTAGCATCTTTGTCAAGTAATCATTAGCAAAATAGGGAAAAATTAGAAGAAAACGAGTGACATTCTCTTGCAAAAATGCCAGCTAGTGCTGTAATATTTTGAGGCGCATGTCATTATAGTGTTACTCGAGGAGTTTGTATTCTATTTAATAACAACTTTGACTATGATATAAAAGAACGTAAAAAGGATACTGATGGTAATTTGATTGCATTAGATATTCTAATGGGTGAAAGGAACTTCACTTTAATTAATATATATGGGCCAAATAATGTTTGCCCAGAATTTTACAGTAATATAAATGATATTATATATGAATATGAAAATGAGTCTGTTATTATGTATGGGGACTTTAACTTGGTTCAAGATACAGAATTAGATTCATATAATTATAGAAATGTAAATAACCATAATGCTAGAAATGCATTATTAAATATAAAAGAAACTTTTGGTCTTGTGGATCCATTTATAGTATTAAATACAGGATTTTATATATATATATATATATATATATATATATATATATATATATATATATATATATATATATATATATATATATATATATATATATATACTGAGAAGAAAACGTCCTCTAAAACAAGCAAGATTGGATTTCTTTCTTGTGTCAGAATTTTTTATGCCAAATGTAGGAAAAGTGAGAATTGAACCAAGTTATAGGTCTGGCCACTCCCATGGTAACATTGTATTTGAATTCAGATAATTTCATTAGAGGTAAAGGTTTGTGGAAATTTAATAACAGTTTACTGTTTGATAAAAACTATACTGATGAAATAAAAAAATCGCATAAAAAGAATAAAATTATGCTGCAACTGATTATAATGGAAGTATTGACAATGTACTGATATCAGATCTAAGACTGACTATATCAGATTCGTTATTTCTAGATACACTGCTGATGGAAATCCATGGAAAAACTATATCATGTGCTTCATATAAAAAGAAATGTAAATTAAAACAGAAAATAAAACTTATGCAGTAAATACAATCCATTGAGAATGGTTCCATAGGGTCTTATGATTCAGAAATATTGGAGTCTAAAATGAAGGAACTTGAAAGTTTGAGAAAAGAAAAGCTTCGAGGAAGAATTATTAGATCCAGAGTAAAATGGATGGAAGAGTGTGAGAAACCAACCAGATACTTTTGCCACCTAGAAAACAGAAACAATGTGAATTGAACAATCACAAAATTAATTACAGATGACAATTAAATTATTATTGGTCAATTTGATATTCTGGTGGAAGTAAAAGTGTATTATAATAACCTGTACAATGAGGAAATAGAGGTAGAGGATACAGACTTAGAGGACCGTATCAAAACATCCTATCAAATTCCTAGACTTAACCAAGAGCAGACTATAAGATTAGAAGGTAAAGTTACCCCACCAGAAGTACTGGATTGTTTAAAAAGTATGAAAAATAGCAAAAGCCCGGGTTCGGATGGTTTCACAGCTGAATGTTTTAAAGTCGTCTGGATTGACATTGGGGAATTTGTAGTTAGAACAATCAGTGAAGCGTACGAAACTGGATCATTTTCAACTGTTTTGAGACAAGGTTTTATAACTTGCATACCATACCCAAAGATGATAAACCTAAGCAGTACCTGAGGAACTGGCGTCCAATATCTCTTCTTAATGTTGTATACAAACTAGCACCAGGATGTATTGTCAAAGGAATTAAGTCAGTACTGAATGAAATAATATGTGAGGATCAAATTGGTTTTGTAAAAGGAAGATACATTGGTGGAAATACAAGGATTATATATGATATTATGCACATTACAGAAGAGTTACAAATTCAGGGCATATTACTATTAATTGATTTTGAAAAAGCATTTGATTCTATTTCATGGAAATGTATTCATAATGTTCTTACTTTTTTAATTTCGGACCAAGTATAATGCACTGGGCTAAAACTTTTTATTGCAATATCTCATCAGCAGTTTCACAAAATGGCTTTCTTTCAGAATTTTTCAAAATTTCCAGAGGTTGTCGGCAGGATGGTCCAATATCCCCATATCTCTTCTTATTACGTGCAGAAATATTGTCAGTACTATTAAAGAATAATAAAAAATTAAAGGTATAAAGTTAAGGGAAACAGAATATTTACTGTCACAGTTTGCAGATGACACTACTTTAATTCTTGATGGCTCTTTTGAATCATAACAATCCTCTGTTGAAGTATTGAGCTTCTTTGCAAGGATTTCAGGACTGAAACTGAACATTGCCAAAACAGAAGCAGTTTGGATAGGAAGCAAGAAGTACAGGGCAGAAACATTTCATCACATGTTAAAGTTATAGTGGGTGACTGAATTTACATCACTGGGCATGAAGTTTTCGGTGGATTTTGATAAAATGGTAAAAATGAATTTTGAAAATAAAACAGAAATGATTAAAACTTGTTTAAAACATTGGGAAAAGCGATCCTTAACACCATTTGGTTAATTAACAGTTCTGAAAACCTTGATTATTCCAAAGCTTAATCATTTGTTCCTTCTCATTACCAAATCCTTTGCAAAATTTTATCAGAGAATTAAATGAACTATTTTTCACCTTTATATTGCAATCAAAAGTGAACAAAGTTAAAAGAGAGGTTATGATTCAAACTTTTTCTAATGGTGGCTTGGAGATGACAGATATTGATAAATTTATATTTGATTTGAAAATAACATGGGTTCGTAGAATTCCTCTACCTCACAGAAAATTGGTAAATTTATTTTAATATGAAACATGCGAGATTATAAACATATTCCTAATAGGAGATGAAAATGTGATTACTTTATCCAGAAAGACAACACATGAATTTTGGCGTGATGTTTTACTGGCATGGAAGCTGTTACTAGAGAAAAATATACCCCGGACAGATGTTATGAAAACAAGTTCATGGATGAACTCCCTTATAAGGGTGAACAAGGTACCCAACTTCTATAGGAAATAATTTGAACATAATGTAATCTGTTTTGGTGATATGCTTATAGATCAGGGAACTATGATCGACTTTGAAAGCTTTATAGCTAGATATGGTCTCAATACTAATTTCCTTGCCTTTCAAGGGATAATTCAGTGTGTAAAGTCCTTGTGTAAAAGGTTACAGTTAGGTAAATCAACACTGGTCAGACCATTTATCCCTTTCCATTTAAAGGATGTAAAGACTATTACAATTTACTTTTTAAAAATGGCGTTAAACCAACTATTGAAAATGCACGGAATGAAATTTTTAATCTGAATATGGATATATAGCCTGAGATATAATACTAGAGTTTTTAAAATAACAATAAACTCAAAATTACAATGGTTTCAATTTTGTATTACTCATAGAATTTTACCAATGAATTCTTTTCTGTATAAAATAAAATTGTCCAGCACTGATCAATGTACTTTTTGTAAAAATGTCCCGGAAACAATACTGTATTTGTTTTGGGATTGTAATGTGATAATCAAGCTGTGGAATGAAGTGATCCTTGGATTCAGAATAAAGTGATTATAGATACTGTGCCAAGTGCGAAAACTGTTATATTAGGATACACAAATAGAGATGGAGTATATGAACTACCATTTTGTTTTTGCCTTCTTTTAGCCAAATACTACACCTATGTATGTAAAATGAAACTGGATATACCTAGATTGGATGGTTTGAAAGTTTTTATTAAAGATCACTATAATCTGAAAAATATATTGAAATAAAGTCTGAAAGAAAAGAAGCATTTATCTTGATTTGGGAACAGTGGGAACCGTTATTCCATAGTAACTAGAATGATGTGTTTAACTAAAATACATGTTTAATAGCGTCATGTTATAGTGTACAGTAAGTCACCTAGATGCTGTATATTTATAATTGTCAAATAAGAGATTGTGTAATACATGAATGTGTGCACGTTTGCTTGCATATGCGTGTATGCATGTTATTTGTTTTCTCCTACACTATATTTATTGTCCGTAGGCTATATCAGTTGTAAAGTGACCCTGGGATGGTTCCCCGACCCAATGATCAACCTATTACGGGGAAAATAAAAAAAAAAAAAATAAAACTAAAAACAAAATGTAAAAAAATTTAGTGTTACTCTTGTGTTTCTGATTACGATGCAGTTCGCTGATCAATTTTTCTTATTAAAACAATTCCAAAATGCTGCCTTACTATGCATCTATCTTCTGTGGAGAGTCAGACTGTAACGAAAAATATGTTTTATGTGGAGAGTCAAACGTATCGAAAATCGCAGATGTCTCAAGTCGTCCATGTGCGTTCAAACGCCTATGATTGTATAGCACACATGAGATAAGAGAGGAGTAGGTAATATACGCAGTCCCTGACATCCATTCTTGTATATAGTATTACATACGTTGTGGTAAAGCATCGGGAAAATCTGATCACGTCTGCGTGGGATAAACTTCTTGACTGCAGGATTCAAAACCGTGCCAAGACAAGTAGAACAAGGGTACATACTGAGAGAAACGCAGTGAAGGTAATCCGAGCTGATCCGATGGCAATATTCGATGGAACTAATTCAGCATGACTTTGTTGTTGTCACACACACACACACACACACACACACACACACACACACACCCCACACACACACACACACACACACCAAGCCACACTTTCACCGCAACTGGCTATATATAGATCACTGGTTCGTAACCCATGGGTCGCGACTTAAAACTGGGTCAACCTGTTGTTTTGAATGGGTTACTGAGATCAACCTGAATAATTTGAAATTTCCCACCCAAGTGTTGTTTTTAAAGCATTTGATGGGTCGTGAACCACAAACCTAATCTGGGTCCCCGCCCAAAAAGTTAAGAATCGCTGATATAGAGGATAAAATTAGTACTGTTAACTTAATATTTCCTTTGATTTATTTAAAAAGTGCCGTTAAACCAACAAAACAAAAACGTGTGACACATAGTATTAAAGTTTATACTGGTTCATGCTGATAATATTTCAGAAGCTGTTGACAAAAATCCTGAAATATTGTTTCTTTTCATGTACGCAGTAATCGTACAAGCTTTCAATGAATTCATCAAACAGTTCTCGAGTTTTTGTTTGTTAACTCGCGACTATACATACAGTCAGACATGAATGATTACAAAACCCCTTAGCCAGTTAACGTGCTTTTGATGGATGGAGACAGTAAAACACACATGGCCAGTTTAACAGAAACAGAAGGATACCTGGGTCTTTGGAAGCGGATGGAAAATCTGTAATATGTGACTGAGAGATATAATTCAAACGCGCGCATAAATTTTGAGTAATAATACAGTTGTAATTTTATTAACCTTTACAAACTGTTATTACTTACTACTCTGGTAATGTTTCCTAGTTTTATGTACGTATTTCAGGGACTTTGGACCAGGACACAGCATCGTGTAAGTACCTTGACATTTGAGCAGGACACAGCATCGTGTAAGTCCTTGACATTTTGATCAGGACACAGCATCGTGTAAGTCCTTGACATTTTGATCAGGACACATCATCGTGAAAGTCCTTGACATTTTGATCAGGGCTCAGTATCGTGTAAGTCCTTGACATTTTGATCAGGACACAACATCGTGTAAGTCCTGGACATTTCGATCAGGACACAGTATCGTGTAAGTCCTTAAAATTCGATGACGATACAACATCGTGTAAGTCCTTGACATTTTGATCAGGACACATCATCGTGTGAGTGCTTGATATTTTTATCACAACACAGCATCGTGTATGCCCTTGACAGGATACAGTATCGTGTAAAGTCCTTGAAATTCCTAGGTATGCACTAGCTACATTTTAAAAGGACTGATTAAAATTCGTACTAGTCATTCAACAGAATAATGAATAGTGAATACTGTTGCAATGAATATTATGGCAAAGAATACAATACTTTTAAAATCGTTTGCAATCAAATCCGACGTGGAGCCATTGTGTGGTCTGCTTTTTCTTCCTGTCTTCTACGAAATCATGAATCATACTGCCCTGAATGCAATTTTTACTACCTCGAATTATTTACAGATAAAACAGACGTATGGCAGGACCCATTTTTGTTATAGCTGTACTTTGTTGGTCGCTGATCTCCGTCTCTTCACAAGACCAGAATACTTCACAAAATGGAACTGCTACACACAAAGGTTTGATATAATGTTACATTTATTGTGTGCATGTCAGTGGTGGGTTGCAAGTCCTTCGATCAGTAGGTAGCATCATAAAATTAAGTACAACGTGTACTGCCAATATGAAATGATATACCTTTATCTGGAATTCTTGACACATTCAAAGAAGTTTGCTCGGAAAAAAAGCAAATGACGCGAAAACAAATGAAGTAACTCCTTTACAAGTGTGTATGTGTGTGTGTTGTTGTAGGTTTAACGCCATTTTCAGCACAAGATAGGCTATACATGGCTGTCAGTATAACTGGTGGAGGAAGAACCTGGAAAACCCCGGGAAGAACCACCGACCCACGAGAAGCTACAGGCAAGATTTCTCACGTAACCACGTTAGCCGAGCCTGAAACTCGAACCCACGCAGACCGAGGTGAGATGGCAGTGATCCGGAACGGTGAGTGCTTTAGACCACTCGGCCACTCGGGGCTCCCGTGTGTATGTGTGTGTGTGTGTGTGTGTGTGTGTGAGAGAGAGAGAGAGAGAGAGAGAGAGGGAGAGAGGGAGAGAGAGAGAGAGATCAATTTTGGATAAAAACTAACAAATATATGCGTAGGGTTGCCGAAGTTTCTTGGAGCCTCATTGTCCGTAGGGAAATCGAGGAAACGTGCTTATTTTTGAGTTATAATATGAATTTTGTACAGCGTAACTTGTACATACACACAATCCCCGTTTGTAACGAGAATGTCACGGAGCTAATATCTACTCAAGATTTAGCCCCAATCGCCTAAATTTGCAATAATATGTCTAATTTAAATTCAATTATTATTACGCAATTATCGCGTTTGTTCTTAGGCGGTATGGCGATTGAGGGTAACGGGACATCTTCCGCTAGAGGAATATTCAACACTAGACTTCATAGAAACGGTTACGATTGTTTTGTATTTTGTACTAAAGAAAATGAAATTATCATGATAACTGAGGTTTGTTGAACAGCATATATATATATATATATATATATATATATATATATATATATATATATATATATATATATAGCACCATGCTCAAAAATGTTACACTTAAATAAACCAGAGAACACCTTATTAAAGATCGAAAGGTAGGGCTAGGCGAAAGTAATTACATTTATAGTAGCTCGAATGTTTGTAATGTAACCTTATGAAATGTAGCATAAAGTTTAGGGGATGCTTCATTAACTCGCTTGTGAATATAGGAGTGTGTGCTGTGTGTAACCAACTACCGAAACACGACGTACGAATTTAAGACATAAGGAGAAATCCTGGGGTTTAAATTTGTTTCCGATTACTCCGGGAAGCAGTTGCATGCGTCCAGTGCCGGATTACCCAATAGGCAGAGTTGGCACCGGGCTATGGGCCCCTCGCCTTTTAGGGGCCCCGCGACAACGGATCAAAATAATATCGAACTGATTTGATCTTGACGCATTAGGAGATAATTTGCGAGGGGGGCCCCTGAGATTTCGACTGCCTAGGGGCCTCCACAGGGTTTGATCCGGCACTGTATGCGTCATAATGATCAGTAACTATGTCCATACATATCGTATCAAATACTTACAGAACATACTTTATTTACTAGGAAACCATATACTCAAGCAGCGCGTGATATACATGTGTCTGAGTAAGTCTGCAGATTATACGTATCACGTTTGGACAAGAACGAGACTATTGCGACCCAACCACCCTATTGACAATTGATAAGAACTCGTACGTTACTTTCACTAAGACTGACACTCATACCTCTCTAACGAAAATTCTTCTTTTACAAATTACAGGTCTACAAATCATGTTGCGGTAAATAATTTTCATTTACTTCCTGAGAAGAGTTGTAAATTGTATCGTGTCATTGGACTGAAAACGAGACTATAATTATACGCGGTCTCGCGCCCATGGCGAGTATGACGCAGTAGATCGGGAACTGCTAGTGGTTGTATTCTGTTTTCTGTTATCAGGCTTTCCCATACGTATGTTTTTTCTTTTGTTTGTACTGCTGAACATGTATATCTTGAACAAGTACCGACATGATTGGGATACATCTAATCACCTGACAGAAACATAATTTATGACGGATGTAAAGGGTCTGCCTTCTCCGGATATCGAAACTAGCAGATGTGACGTCACAATAGAGCATGGCGCCAAACCGTACTGGAAATAGGAAGATTGTGTAGGAATACAAAGCTATGGTAATGTTGAACTGATGCAGGTTAGAGCAAGTTTACGTATCCAGTTTTGAATTAGGTTCATTTAGCTGCGCTTTAAACAATCCCGATGATGTCGCACTTTACACACGGACATTGCCCTCTGGTGCAACATATCGACAAAGACCATGACGGCATTCATTGAGTATCAGTAAAATAAACAATAGACAAAGAGAATAGACAGATTCTGGTTTCGATATACAGTAAGAAGACGGGCTGTAATTTCAGCAAACTGCAGACCATGATTTTATTTCTTAAGCATACTTGCAAAGCAAACAAAACACAAACATAAAAGTATGGTTTAAGATCTAGCCCTATAATCAAACGTACGAGAGAGAGAGAGAGAGAGAGAGAGAGAGAGAGAATTCTTCATCTAAACCGTTTCGAAAGACTAAAAGAATCATTACAAAGATATACGAAATGAGACATGCAACTTCATTACTTATCGATTTCATTGAAATGAAGCACTTTTATAGCAAGTAAATCGGAAAATAGCAAGTAAAGCACTGTGAAAAAAGCAAGTAAAGCACTGTGAAAAAAGCAAGTAAACCACTATGAAAATAATTTAACTAAGCACACTTTAAATGAATTTGCGCCCAACACTGCGTGACATCAAAACAGCCCGAACCAGCCAGATCTTGTGAAAATATCTGAAAAATGCATTGCCACTCATAATAAGGTACGCACAGGAAACATAATTGGTAATTGATGGAGGTATAAGGTCCTCTTTACCATGTACGCATGAATGAGAATGAGTTTTATTAATATGTACGGATGACTTGTAGAAAGGAGAATGAGTCACGAACAAGCATAATATGTTAAATTATTACCTTAGTAATAATTGCAGGCTGACAACAGTTCCATTCTTTTTGTGGATATAAACAACTCCACCCCCTCCAAAGCATTGCCCGAGGTTTACACTTCACCTTGCGTTTCAGTGTGGCAAGAGTCACGTACTCCTTCTTATTTCATTACTTTTTAATAGCAAGCTTTCTCGATCACTTTACACGCCATAACGTTAGATGAACATCAAACGGAAAATGGGCAGCCTTTATTTTGCACCTATGAGTGATACCCAAATGTATAATGTGAGACGACATGCCATCTTTTCTGATAATACAGGTAAATTACGCTTGTAACGATATTTAATACCAACTAAAATTACTTTTAAGATGCACATAACACAGTCCCTTCTGGCCCCTTGTATAAGTCAAAGAGGATATTTACTTCAAACGAGTGAAAAAGGATATGTTTCATCGAGATGGTGAAAAACTCACTTATTTTCACAAGTGCCGAATCAATGAAAATGCTCAAGTCCTTCATCCACGAGATGAAATATATCCGTTATTCAATCGCAGGAAACAAATTTTCTTTTATTTTATGATCCAGTGTATTGACTATCAATATGTATAACAGACTGATAGCAGATTTATATTAGCATCCCTCACGGTAATCTCATATGCTTACTGTTTATGTACTGTTCTGTGTATTCGCACAGAAAATATCAGTAGTAAAATAATTCTCCTTCCTAATTCAAGGCAAAACAGCACATTATAAAATATGAAGAAAAAATTATATGCAATTTATTGTATTGGAATAAGTTCGTCGGATTGCTAGGTGGTCATACCACTACACTATGTAAGCATCTAAAATAGCTTAAAGTTGTTAAGTATAACATTATCGCCGCGGAAGTGAAAATATTTATCGTGATTTATTCAAATGAATTATCGCAAATATTTCACTTGGAAAATCTAGTAATTCACAGCATAGCAGAAAAGAAATTAGCACATGTTATAATAATTTTATAGTGTTGGGATCTTACCTTGTAATGGTAGGAGTTGGGGTCAGTGGCCGAACATTTTAATGAACATCTTAGTTTCGTTATGAGAGGGAGATTCAGAATTAAGTGTTTCAGCTGGTTGGGGTCCTGCTTTCTTCATATTCCATGTTTACTCCATACATAAAAAAATCTGTATACTTTTCATTTTAGACGCAAAGATTTTGATACTGGGCGCAGGAATGACTGGAATCACCGCAGCAAAAACTTTACACGATAAAGGATATCGGAACTTTATCATTCTGGAGGGATCAAACAGAATTGGGGGACGCATCAAGGAGACTGAGATCGGGAGTTTCATCGTTGAGGGAGGAGCGGCTTGGATCCACGGCAGCGGTACTAATCCCCTTTTAACCCTTGCAAAGAGATTTAATCTCTCCTATGTCGCCACACACTACGAGAACTACAGTGTTCGAGATGGCAGTGGACGTGATGTCACTGACGAATTTGCCATACGTTATAACAAAAGCTTCGGCCCAGCTTTTAAATTTTTCAAGAGCTACACAAAAGAGAGTCGTGCCAGAGGTAAAACAGATTTTACAATACGCAGTGCTCTACTAATGGGAGGATGGCGTCCAAGATCTGCCGTTGATGATGTAATTGAATTCTTTAACATAGATTTTTCATATGCTTATGCTGCTGACGTCATATCCGGGTTGCACGCTTATATTTATGACGCGTATGAAGCATTCAACACAACAGACGACTTAACAGTGAATGATGTCAGAGGATACTCGCATATTGTTAGAAGTCTACACGCTGAATTCATATCAGATGGAGACCAACGGCTGCGTTTGAATGAAGTCGTTACAGACATTGAACAAACAGACGGAAGCATTGTTGTACGCACCAAAGACAATGTGACTTATTCGGCTGACTACGTTATTGTGACCTTCAGTATAGGTGTCCTGCAACATGATGACGTTCGTTTTTCTCCACCCCTACCTGTTTGGAAACGAGAGGCGATAAATCAGTTTCAGCAGGCTCTTCTAATGCACATTTACGTTCAATTTGCCGCGAAATTTTGGGACGATCACGAGTTTTTATTATACGCCAGTGAAAGGAGGAACTACTACAACATATGGCATAATGTTGATAAAACTCTTCCAGGATCCAAAATCTTACAAGTGTCCGTGGTTGGTGATGAGGTGAAACGGTTAGAGAGGTTGAAAGACACTGAGATAATAAGTGAAATAATGTCTGTGCTCAGAACTATGTACAGTGGATGCGATGTTTCTGAACCCATCGCTTATAACATTCCACGCTGGTACTCGGATCCCCTCTTTCGAGGCGCCTTCTCCAACTGGCCACCTGGATATACACTTAACACATTCAACAATCTCCAGGCACCAGTTGGCAAGATCTTTTTTGCCGGAGAATACAGTGACCACCTTAATTACGGGTATATTCAGGCATCATACCTCTCAGCACTCAGAGTTGTGGAAAATATTGATGAATGTTTACGTAAGCCGGGTGCTTGCGACGTAACAATCAGACCGAAGGACAATGAACATGAATGTACTTACCACACTCGGCAAATGTACAGTGCACAAGCCAAAGAGGACGATGGTAGCTGTTCCTTTAATGAATGTCCCGTTTCATCATCTAGCTCGTATCATTCTCCAGATTTTGATTTATTTATATCTAAATTGATTATAGCATTTATGTTAAGATATTTTTTTTAATACTGTAATATACTATTCTTTATAGACTTTGCAAAAAGGAATCTGACATTCGTCTAATCATTTACCGCAGTGAAAATGTTTATTACTGTTATATATAATTATTTTAAATTATATTTGTTTATTAGTTAATGAAATTGTCAATGACAATTTTTTTTCTGCCAATCATTATCATTTATATTTTACAAACTTGTTTATGATAGTAAATCAGGGATTTGCAAATCCATTAATCCGACTCGCGGGACAAGCTCAAATTCAGCTCGGGAAGCTTAGGTGTGCCAAGTACTTGTCGTCAGAAGAGTGCAAAAACTGAGAGAGAGAGAGAGAGAGAGAGAGAGAGAGAGAGAGAGAGAGAGAGGTTCGTTATGCCTTATGTTCTGCAAACTTAACAGCCTGCTATCTCACCACAGAACATTTATGAGAACTTTTGTTTAGTGTTTATATGTACCGTATTGTTTTATTACATAACTGGCTAGTTTCTTTCATCTGTTGATCTTTCATTCCAGCGATATGTACTGCCAAAGTCTATCATTTCCGTCTTGTAGTCGGTGTCAAGTTCAGTCTCGTATTTTCTCGAACGAACGTAACGTGATAATGTGAATATTTACTGTCTGAAGAAGGGTTGTACAAACAAGGAATGCACATTTACATTTTAATGTAGCAGTTGCGTTTTAATCGTAATTATTTTATGTATCTGGGATTAGCCAGTTTTCAAGTTCTAGGTTATCCTCAGGCAGGAGCTTGTCAGACTTGAAATAATCGGTTTGTTAAAGATGTGTTGATACATGTCGCCAATTTCAGTGCGAGAAGGTGATACTAGCTAACAATATAAATGGCAAGAATTCTTTGATAGGTGTGTTTGGAAATTAAAGGCACTGCTCTCTAAAGAATAACCTCAGAGATTTCGTTTAAAAATGATTGATGTGCTGAATATTTAGCACCGACAATCTGTTTTTTTTTTTGTTTTTTTTTTTGTTTCATTTTTTGATCTGCTGTATAAGTGATAATTTCAATGTGCAGAAAACTGATACATGCTTACTGTTTGGCATAAGAATGATATGGATAAGTGTTCTAAATCATTTTCAAAAGTCGGCTAGTCGACGACTTTGATGCATGTCGCCTGTATCAAAGTGACTAGATTATAATTGTGAAGTAAATGGATAAAATAAGTATTCATAAATCATTCCGTTGTGATTATAAATACACCATTACAAACATAACAGTCTGGTTTTCATTATTGTTGATGCAGTTGTGGAAATGAATCTATTACCGTATATAGGTGAAAAAGGAAAATTTACGAGGTTTCAACGAGAAAATGTATTAATGGACATGAGAAGAAATAACCAGTAGGATGATACGCAATGTACAATAAAGTTCCAGTCATTATGATTAATGAGTATCCTTGGTTCATAAAATCAATTAGTGTTCTGCGGTCACTGCAGACATATCCCCAAACTTCTTAATGCGAAAACGGAGTATGATATATATGTTCCAAAGGGATAGACAATTCTATTAAAGACGATATCAGTCTTTTACCTAAACATCTCTCTCTCTCTCTCTCTCTCTCTCTCTCTCTCTCTCTCTCTCATTAGCTATTTCCAGAATTCTTTTCTACCAATCCATTTAGTTATCGATATACATGAATATATCTGTCTTCGCTATTCTAAATATATCAGCATTTTAATCCTTTCTCAAACTAAGAAATTTTTATTTATTTACTTGTAAGATAAACAAAACTTGATTTCCTTAAAATATCCCCTATTTGTTTTACTGTACTACCTGATATTACGTTTGGGGCAAGCTCTAATCTCAGTTAATTTTGTACACGTCTTATGGTCATCCATTAGGCAACTCAAGGGAAGTTACTGTGAAATTTTATATAGTTTCAGTCTTCTTGAGTTACGATTTAAAACTGCATTCCCACTAGAAAACAAACGAGACAATGGCATGCCTGAATTTTGTGGCTTTCCCAATGTAACACTGTGAACATAATTTTAAGAAAGGTTTACAAAAAGATCAAGAAAGAAAATGATTACCTCAAGGGCACTTAAACGTCGGGCCACATATTTATAATCGAAACAAGCACATTAGGATCCCCTCGTACCAAGGGAGGTCACCCAAAGTATGTAGTGATGAAATTTGTAACCCTTGTGCTATTGCAGTATAGTTATTGGGAAGACGGGTCAAGTTTTATGAAAGTACAGCAAAGGGCATTAGATTAGATGTGTAGAATATGTCAGCGACTTGAACCTTGAAGAAATAAGACTGTTTTTAAACACGAGATGGCCCGAAATAAAGAAACGTAAATGTACTATGGTTCATCATTGAACCGCAAACAGTCTTTAAAATATAAAACAGAAACAAAACCAACCAACCATAAAATATATGCGTGTGACTGGATCTGAAAGATTTTATAATAAATTTAGTATGAAATACATCACTTAATAAAAAAATTAAACAGATAGTAATGAACAGCGTTACAAATACCCAAAATATTGGCATTTGACATTGGCCTTGAATAAAGGACTCCAAATAGGATACAACGTATATGATCAGACATAATACATGCATGCTAGATTTCATATCTTAATTTCAAAAGGCTCACAGTTTATATTTTGCAAATGAAAGAAGTGAAAGAAGCTTGAATTATTGATCCCTGACCTTGACTTGAATATAGGACCATAATGTGCTATGCGACATACCCTGTAATTATGATATCCAAGTATACAATGGGTATATCCCTTTTATCTCAAGCGGATTTAAAGTTAAGTTCTAGAGCAGAATGGAATGGGTGACGGCAAGCAAACATTGGCACGTGACCTTGCGCTTGAAGATAAGGACCCATCTCTATGGCAAGGATCACACCATCAAATAATGATATATACACGTAACAATGTAATCACTAAATCTCAAGTGGCTTTAAATTATATAGCGGAGAAAAGTGAGACGGTAAACAAATACTGAGTCCCGACCATGGTCATAAAGGTGAAACAACCCAATGTGATACACGATGTACTTTTTCGAATGGTATTGCACACGTGTGCCAAGAGTCATCCGCTAAACTCAAAAGGATTTGAACTTCTAGAGACGAAGCGACAGTCTAAATGACGGACGGAACATATACTCTTATGAATAAGCGGAGAACAATAAGGTTTGGTGCCTCGTCAAGCACTTGTATCAAGATATTAACAAAAACTGGTGAAGAAGTCAGCGTGGCATATGCAACTGTACAAAGTCGCACACAAATGGCACCCGTGTTCTCAACGTCTGCGAGTAGCGTCTGATTAGGCGGTTTACATTTTTACAGATGACATTAATAGAATCTATTTTGGGGTTTGGACCGAGACAAGGAAATCAGAGTAAAGGGGTTAGACTATTCATCTCCCACGAGGCTATGCAGAGTGGGAAGACAAAATAATGTAACCCCGCGGCTGTGATTTCCTTGTCTTGGTACAAACGCAGACATAAATTATTTTTCTCACCTAATTTTTTCCAATTAAATTAAAATAACCCTGTACTTTTGCCATTTATTTGGCAGATTCTAAAGACAATATTCATCAGGTAATATTATTGCTTCTAACTAAAAAGGTTATAGGGTTTTGTACTCTTTTATGAAAATCTGAATAATTATCTAAGTAGAATCTAGCTATATGTGCCCTTCTTAGGAAAGGAAAATAAATCAAGAAGAAAGTTATAATTGTTAAGTGTTGGAAATATTGAGCAACGAGCATCTCGAACTTCGTGCTATTGCTGTTCAAAATACAGTACGGAGCAATTATACGAATATGTTAATAAGGGCAATGGGGCGACCTGTCGACCCTAAGTAAATATGTCCTACGCATGAGAAAACAGAAACATAAAAATCATTTGATATTATTACTGTATTATCACATTTGATCGATGGATGCCATATGAAAATAACAGTAAGTAATTAATATCTTTAATCAGGATATCTTTAACCGTTCATCTGTTCTAATTTGGAAAGAGTTCTATTATAGGCAACATTACTGGGTACAGACTGCCATACAGTTTCTAAATGTGCAGTGACGGAGGATAGTTTTAATTCATGATATTCTTTAAAATTTATATTTTCTTTGGTGGAAATATGGCAGGTGTTACTGTTATTAGTGCAATGGTACGATACATGAAAGTCTTCCTGTAAAATAGCATGTGAATTGATGAATGAACTACTCGGATTGGTAAGTGCAGGAATTTTCATTTGTTTAAAATTTTTGATTCAGCTGGGCTATTTGGGAGTGTTTGACAAAGTTTGAAGAATGCAGGTCAAACAAAACACATTTTAAGTTGTAACGTCTTTACGGTAGCTCCTGCTAGAGTTTGTATTTTTCATTTTGTAGTCAGTCATGTGTATACTCAGTGTGCATGGATCAGTGTTTTCTGTTATAGTTTGCTCCACACAGCATCGCGAATTTTATCATAACTGTAGCTCAGTAAATTTTCAGGTCAGCGTCATTTGAATGTAGCTAACAGTATATTATTTGTTTCACACGAAGTATTTTAAACTAGTTAGGTACTTTTAGCTACATTTAATGACGTTAACCTGAACAAGTACTGAGTTAGGCCTACATATAGGATAAAATTGACCATGCTGTGTGGAACGAACTAGTTTCTAGCATAATACCAAATAGTTCGACTTCGTGTGCGTTTGTCTGTCTTTCTCAAAATGTTTTGTATGGTGTGTTCACAAAGGTAGAGAGACCTTAAGTTGCTACATGGTTTTGTTTTGTGTTATATAAGTGTTATTTTTGTTGTTTGATTTTAGAACAACTACGTCAGGCACAGCAGAAGACAACAATTTTTTTTTTTGTTGTTTTTTTTTTTTTTTTTTTAAAGTTGTTCCTATTGCGTGGACACCTTGACTGAGACGACCTTTCTGAGACAACCAGACTGAGATAAGAAAAGTAAGGCTGGCAAAACATATAGATTTCCCTGTCGCATGGGTGAGATAGACCAATGCTTTCTATATCCCATGACTTTTCAACTGTTACCACGGTCATCACACACTAGTAAATATGATATGAGGTTATAAACAATAATTATAACGCTAGCACGAACGATTCCCAACATCAAAGAACCAGATTAAAACAAACCATCCCAGTCACTTGTGTTGCAACGAATTTTGGATAGCTATAGTGGTTGGTATTGTTAAGGTGGTTCGACAGTGAACTGCCTTCATTTACTTTAATGAATTTTACAATGCAAACATTTAGGGATTACTAGTGTGCTTATATGTGTGTTTACTTTAATATTTTTACAAAGTAAAAATTTATGGCTTACTAGTGCGGTTAAATATGCGTGACAGACACTATTTACTTTTAGTAAGTTTTACAAGGTAAAATCTAAAGGATCAGGCGTCTGCAAATGTCTGTGGTTACTTTAATTATTTTTTCATGTGCACGTTGGCCACGTACACTAAGCAAGCAAACTGCTCGCAGTCAGGCATATGCACTGGCAGACATGCTGGAAGGCTGATCAATATACACTTAAATACAAACCCCTAAGACGATTAAATGCGCTTTATCCACAATATTTAACATATCTATCTGTATTATTTCGTCCTTATTGATCAACCAACCATCACCGATATTTACATCCACGTATTGTTATTGGCAGTACCAATGTAGTCTTTAATAAAAGCAACCGACACACCATAATCTCTGATTCCATTGATTTTAGTAATTTCAACCAGATTCTTTGCGACGGCACCTCGCAGCCTCAAAACAACATCCTGAATGTCCACATTGGATGTTTGCGGTTTTCCAGTTTGATCTTGGAAATCACAAGCTCGACTGGGTCAACGTCAACAACAACCCGGCGTACAAACTCGATCCGTTCCTTTTTGGTGGCAAACCTGCTCAGATCCGCCTCAGCGCCTCATTGGGGTGAGCAGCGGCCGTGAATATTAATAGGCATTCTATATACTATCAAGTGTGTTTTCTAAGTGAAAAGGTAAAATCAACAAGCGCGCTTGGCATTCGTATACGGAACGCTTCAATAACAAGATGTCCACATATTGGACCGTCCAGCCGAGTCTGAACAGAGTCGAATAAAACAGCAGAGACGACGTTTATCGCGTTAAGTTAAGCACTCAACAGTTTCAAGCAGCACTGCAAACCCGTGAGAGTCAAAGTACAATAGATAACTGAGTGTCACCGCGCATACATCCGAATGAGTCCCATATTTTGTTGTCGAATCCAAGTTAATGATGCCAGTCGCGCGCTCGCGTGTGTGTAATCATTGATGCAAATTCATTCCGCATAAAGGACACCACGGACATGTTTAAATGACATTGTCATAGCGAGTAAATCAGTATTGATTAATGGAAGGAAGGCCTTTTGCGATCATACCGCTTAGTCAAAGACCTCTACCTGATGGTATTCTGCGAGTCGTTCGGGGTTAACGGCGACCTTTCCCTTTCTATTCGTATACTAGACGCATTGTGGCCTCCAATAGTCTTTTTCAAATCAATCCTGGATGCAGTTCCGAGACCGCTAACGCAGCCTCTTTTGCAACAGCTGGTTTCGCAACCGATAACAACCCAGGAATGGCCGCCAGTAATGCAAATACACTACTTATTTTTGTATTTGTGTCACCTAAGACTAGGATAACTTTAATGTCAAGGCGCTGTTCGTTTGTTTGGCCGCATAAAGCTGATCAAGGTTTGGCTGGATCAACCAGATAATAATAAATTCAGTTAACGTTTTAGGAACATGTTACAATGTGACACTGGAATCATATTGCGTTCCTTAGTTTCGCAAGCTGGTTTGTGCTAAGGCCAATCGTAATTTCGTGATATGACATTATTTTACATTATATTCTTCAATTACAACAACCACAATTACGGTGTTGCACTGATGCGTCAATGACCCACATTCGACCACCAACGGCCTATAAAACAACATCCAATCAGAGAGAATCACATCAATTCATGAGCTACATATATATGAAAGTGCACATCAACCACCGACTACACGTACAGTTCTAAGTGTTCCAACGAAAAGTTATTAATCAGGTTCAGCGTAAGAAAGTCATTCTGGGAGATCTGTAGGCCAGTGTCAAAGTTTTGTTGTCATTGAATGAACGATCACAGCTTCTCATATGGATGTGCTACATGATTGTGAGGAAAATTAAATGGTTTCTTCTGAGGGTTCCTGAAACTTCGGAAACTGCTAAATATTTATATATCATTTGGTTCAAATGCTGTCCACCGCTCACCGGGTTTTACTTCAAAATGCTAAAAATACATTTCTATGCGCGCTGATACCTTAATGGGTAGTTATTTGCCATGATAAGTTTTGAACGTTGCCTTCTTACGAGTCTGTAATAAGCGTGTGAAATGGCAGCGGTAATGTTCATCAAATACTCGTAATTAACAACAAATGTGTCTCTACGGCCACCGAATAGATTATGATAGGCATCCACACTGCTAATTTAAACAACATAACTTGGCCATCAACAATACCAACAGCACTCAGAACTGAATTATTTCTGTGAGGCTTTCGTTATACAGTAACTGCATATTTGGTTTACATCCTTGTGAAAATCTCTGTAAATGTGAGGAATCGCTCACGAAAACTTCAACGATGGTCATGACGTTTTGCACGATGCGCTGTGAATCCAATGTTGTAATTGGGATTATGAAGCGTTAAATAGTCTATATTTGCAGCAGCGGCGACAGGAGCGGTGAGGCCCATAGGCTGTCTCGTTGTAAATTGTCCGTGATCAGGACGGTAGTTTGTGCCCTTGTTAAACATCATAGACGGGTCAGCAGTCCTCGCGGAATCGTCCCGGTGTCTAACGAGTCTTAGAATCATCGTGGCAATGTCAACATTGCTCAAACATGCTTCAATATCCTTTCCGTTGATGAACTATCATGCACTGCTGTATCACTGCGTAATACCGTTGTTGACAAATCCAGTCTTGGTATCGAAGGGTTAAATGTACCGGCGGTGTCATTTTGTACAAGTTCTCCGTCAATTTTAAGAAGGCCTCTCACGAAAGAAAATACGGTTTCGTGTCGTGCACTTTTAATTCCACTCGAGTTTTTATTAGAATCCCTCCTTGACAGTCTCTGACGCTTCGATCTAACTTCAAAGGCTTGTCAATGTCAAATGCGGGATCGGATATTTCTTCAGATAGTGCCATTGTTTATACGGTTTCGTCTTATACCATTTTTGTGGCTCATTCCGTCGCGTCCAGGCTCAGTCTGCAATAGTAATCCTCTTCCCATCATGAAATCGGCAATTGCTGAATCGGTTATTCAAAACTTTACTGACTGGCGCAGGCATTGTTTCTGTTGATGGAAGTATAATCTCCTGTGCGGTGCCCGAGTCACTAATCGTTGATAGTCGATTTCAAATCGAGTGAACCGTTTCCAATCCCACATTGCAAATTTCGCCAGCAGTGTTTATCATGCTATCAATGGACCGCATCCCAATGTGTTTAGCAATAGGTGCAGCCCGTGAAAATAAAGGCTGGGAGCATCTTTGTTGTTCCTGTAAATAAATCCTGAACAACATCGATAAGGCCAGTTAGGCAATATGTCATGAAAATGGGTTTTCTCGCGCTAATATCACTCACTTGAATCATACGTAAACGAACGATTGACGTCGTATTAAATATCATGAGATCTAGTATGTGACCGTTATAGTCCACAACTGTAAAACAAATGTTTCAGCGGTTAATTGTGGAACAGAAGAAACACGGACACTTCCGGAGTAATCGATATCAGATCACCTGGTTTCACAGTTTGTGAAACTCCAAACAATATAACATTGTAACATTGCGATGCTTTGCCGCCACGGCTACATTTGTAGTATATCCGCTTTCGTAACTGCCGCTGACTGTGTCAGATGTTAAATTGATCTGAATAATTGAGATAATCAAGACAATGTCTGGCGCGATATGGTATCTAGGTCCTCCAGGTCCTGCACGTAGAGTTTATATATGTTCTGGAATAGTTTTGGGTCAACCAAGAAAAGTTCTCAACGAGAACCATATAATGTTAACCATATTGATCAGATTCAAATGAGATGACGGAAATGAGCGTGGGCTCGTGTTCACGTTTAAATATGTCTTTGCCGGTCATCAACTAAATGCTTCTTCATACGTCATCATTGATAGAGTCAATATCATATGCGCCTGTATGAAGTTGATATATAGTCTTGCGAGAACACAAGCATGTAATTTGCGTCAAAATCTTTTTAAGTTTTGCCTCATTAAATGTTGTAAATGCTTTCCTCGCCTCGAATGGCTGTTGTCCAAGGTATGTAATTCTTTCTTGCGTGTCTGCAATCTGCTCTGGAAAGCGCTTGATGGTCGCAGCCATCTTAACAACTAGACGTCACTCGTCTTCTGTTCTCATCATCGACGAGGTAGTTTCCGCGGCTTTCTCCACTTGGTCCGCGGTTTCCTTTATTGGTTAATCAGCGATACAAACGTTCGTTCTAAACCATCTGTGAGGTCTTCTTTTGCGTATTGTCACGACTATAACATACCTTTATGACATTTGCGTTCATCCGTGTACTCAAAAAGAAGTTACTGTTGATTGCCGGGCGCGACTTGCGACGTCAATCATCAGCCTCTGCTATAGCATTTCTGGTGGATTGCGTCAGTTTGTATGTATTTTTTTTGTTGTTAAATTGTTTTATCCAAACCGGCTCCATATTTTCCCTCGATGAAATATTCTCGCGGGTTTGTCATGATGTTGAAGCACTACATTGTCGTACTCGGCAAGATTATTCTCACTCGGATCAAGGTCGTCAATGGTAGGAGCTAAGATGACTGTGGGAAAGATATCAAAAGTGGAAGATAAACATTTTGGAGACGACTGCAACGCTAGATTAAAATAACTGAGTATGTCATAATACGGCTGATCACCCGCTGAAGGCACAGTTATATAAAAGCGGTCCCATGTTAACCATTTTAAAATCATATTCTACAACAGATGAGTTTTCACTGATCTAGCCAGGCCAATACTTAACTCGGGAACTGAGTTTGGAAAGATGTCATCATGTTTAGGTAGTTCAGGTTTTGCCTGTGCAGAAAAGTCGATGACAGCAAAATCATAGTTGATTTTTATCTTTGCTAATGCCTTGTTAAATGTAAATTGTTATATAACCAACTCGCATTCAGTAAAATGTTCTCGGAGGTGATGCTGCTGCTGCATTAACGAAGGTGAAGGCTTTTCAAGGGTAGAAAAGTCGATGATGGAAGAGCGTAGTTGATTTGTCTCTCTCATGATGCCATGATATATGTCAGTTGTTGTATAACACAACCATATTTTCATGTTTTGTGTAACACTGCATGAAAATTCGTACTGCAAACCTAATTCATGTGCATACACGTAATGGTCGAACTGCGATCAGTTGAACTGGTGTTCGATGTGGAGCAAAGAGGTTAACATTCATTTTAAAAGAACAATCGCGCAAAGACATAAAAGTAACTAATTTGAACCGAAATAGCTTTATTTCGTTTTCGTTACAGATTGCTTCACCTAAAGCTTAAGGAGATATGCCACTGCGGAAATGATAAACAAGAAAATGGGAAAAGATGACTGAAATATGTGAGCTTATCCACTGCACGGAGGGTTTGGCCATTCTCTGAGATGGTAGGCTCTACGTAAGGCAGCCAGATACAGGTTGGTGCATCACTTTGTCTTCTTGATACATATGTTGAAGCTGAACTTGTCACAAGCTGAGGACAAATGACCCTTAATCGTTTGCATGTCAGGCTCACATCTGGGATTCAGGGAACAGTCGTTTGCAAATAAGAGATTGCGAACAGTCACTTCATGTAACTTCTATTACGCCAGTAGCCTCCTCAGATTGAAGAGCTTGCAATCAGTCTGCTATTTGACGTCAATCGCAGTGTCGTAGTCACAGAAATCATCAGTACGAATGACAGAGAATAGCATACGGAAGATGATGAATGGAAATGGTTCAGATCACTACCTGTCGTCTACGAAGCCAGCAAGCATACTTTCATTGAGTTGCAGAACAATCAATATGAACTGCTTTGGGCAACCAAGTTTTACCATGATTTTCCAGACACGGCAAACTTTCTGTAGACAAATGTCGTTAGAAAATGGATTTCTGTCCCAGCATTTCCCCTGGAGTTGACAGTGCAAAAACCATGTCTGTAGTCCGTCCTTCTATTATGAATCCATAATGACTCTCGGTCCGCGCACTTGATTGATGTACTTCATACGCGATTTAAGCAGAATTCTGGCGATAATGTTTGTGGCTATAGTATATTGTTTTTATCAGTGATAAGTCTGGTGTCGTCAGAGGTGTTCATGAGACTGTGGCCTGTCGATATTCTTCAAAGCATCAGGGAGGTTCTTCGTGTCAGTTCTGTAGAAATGAATCTCATCTGCACTATTGCTCAGTCATGAGTCTTGCAACTCTCTGTTTGCATTGGTTAATATTTTGAACGTTGTTAGAGGCTGCACTCTTAGACAATGAAGTCCTGTCTTCTAAACGGGCCTTTTGGAGCCGATGCTTCTTTTGTAGTAATCTCCGCATGGCAGCATCGTTCTCAAAACACCAATCTCGATGCCAAGTATACAGAGTCTCTGACGATTACAGAGTTGTTTGTAGATGACTACACAGTTCTTTACCAAACGGATGATTCACATTCTCCTGTTTAAATTTGGTAACGTTAAGCTTTATCTGCACGTGTTTTGCGTTGTGGTTGTCTGATAGACTGAATATGGATACTGAACTTGGAGACTATGAGCATATGGTCAGTCTAGTATTCTGCATTTCTTATGGCCTTCGTCACTCGGAGGCCCTACCTGTCTCTTCCTGACGATGACGCAGTCAATGAAACGCCAGTGCTTTGAGCGTCGGAGCATACAGAACGTCTTGTTAAGGCCTAGCGGAAGACTGTGTTGGTGACATGGAGTTCATGTTCGGCGCATTTCCTCAGTAGGAGGAGTCCTTGTTGCAATTTCCACAGCAATTTTTGTCAATGACAGCTGGGAATGTCTAGTGCCCCGCGCCAAGTCTAGCCAACTCAGGTCACCAAGGACGATTAGCATGTCTGCCTTTGGTACTTCTGCCAGAAGAGACGCCAGGTCTTTACACACACACACACACACACACACACACACACACACACACATACACACATATATATATGTGTAACATATGCAACATACAAATGCTATAATATGCTGGCCTTCGTAACTTTAACGTAATTATTCAGCAAGAAATGGACGAGCCACGGAGTAAGTATTTTGAAAGTTAGCCCTGATTTCTTAGTGTGGCGGGAGATAGCTGCTTATTTATGTGGCACAATATTACTTTCATATTAAGCTTGAATGAATAGCAGTGAATTGAATTTGTTCGAATTGAATTGATTCCTATTGTTGTACTATATATGTAATTCCAGTCTGTTTTTGAGAATAAAGAAGTTAAAATTCATTGACTTGTCTTATTTTTATAAGTATCTATGAGCTTCTTAATGTCATTCAATAAAGTTGTAATTATAACTACCTCAATGCAGTGTTCTTTTTATTTGGTGGAGAGATGTTGATAGAGGCGCTAATGTTGACAGCTATCTGCCGAATTTCGAATTGCGCTCTATTTATACTCTTCGGAAAATAGTCATGTGACGTGATTTTAACCAATCATTGCTTGTCCGGGACGCCGAACAGGTCAGATGGTGCCGAACAGATACTCTACAACCAGCGACACAAACTGAGGGTTAATATACAATTTAACTATCATCACTTGTCCGTTTACACTCTGTCATTAGCAAATATATAAACATTACGTATTATATCGTGTCCGTCAAACGTCAACGTACTTTAAGTTGTAACCAAGACTGTTAAGCTTGGGTGAAGAGTACACAACTACCAATGAACGCTGATAACATTGAAAATATACTGACCAGCATAAACATTAAGAATACACTATTAAATATTCAAAACATACTTATACTTGTATAAAAGAAGGCCAGCATTTACAATCAACAAGTGAAATGCAATAAAAAAATGTGAACTTGACAAATTTACTATGTGGAACCGGTCATGTGATCTAGTGTCGGCCATCTTGCCTGCAGACGTATTTTCGTGATGTCAGCTGTTGGAGTCATCGAGCTTAGTGCTATTCAAATGATGATTTGGATGTGAATTTAAGTGTGATAAACATATTTCTGGGTATGAGAAATTCATATAAAATAAGATTCCAGAAGCTTTTGTGAGTATTTAACAATGTGCGAGGTTGAAATCGATGACATTTGTTACCACATGACCGGCGATCACACTTGACATACAGCATGAACAATTTAATACAGATCTCATGGTAAGTCGCGATCTATACATTTATATTACATACAGTGTTCAAATTCATTCTTTCAGCAGTTTGTATATATTCATTGACATGAATAACATGTTAAATTTATGACATAAAAAACCCCATCCTCCCCATCCATCATATTACAGCTTTAGAGCCCTCAGGTCTATTACACCGCCCCCCACTTAAATAAAATTGATTCTCCTGAATCAAAAAGGAAACCCACAATTTCAGTTAGACTAGCAGTTTTAAAAGATAATACATTTTAATTAATACGCAGGGAAACTGTTTTTATCCTCCTCAAGACGTCATCAGTGGATTTATCTCTTCTAGACATTGACCCGTCAACCATCGCTACGAATTCTTCATCTGCTGTTGATTTGCAACCATGTATGGCCAGTTGTCGGAAGCCATTCATAGTTATAATACCTGGCTTTTCTTGGGACCATCTCTCCCCCATATGCCGGTTCAGCTGTTCCTGGAAGAGCTAACATATTGTATTTGTCTAGGAGGTAACTCCTCTCCAAGGTTGGATTCATCCTTGATCCCGCCCTGTCTCTAATGTCATGGCTGCATATTCCCACGACAACAGCTTCTGGTCAGGCGTCATTTTGGTCCATCCCTCCGGTGGCCAGTGGATCACAGTGAACCCTTCCGTAAATGTGAACTGCATCTCTTTCTTCCAGTCCCGGCGAGCAGGGGCCAAAAGAGGCATGCATCCCATTTCCAAGAACATCAAAATTCTTTCATTTTTGATCAAACACATCTTTGGTGTGCTACTGGCTGTGACTGGAATCTGGGGTGGAGAAGAATTCTTTATAGACAAGTCTAGGGCTTCAGGAGCTTCCTCCGCTACACTGGGCGTTTTCATCGTTGTACATCTTGTCGTTGGCGGATTTAGATTCACTTCTTTTGGCGTGGTTGGTAAACTGACAGAAGGTTTCTCAACTGCACGAGGTGGGGTAAATGTGGCTGAAGCTTGGCTGATATGTATGATGGCATCTTTATTAATTCCTATTATTTTGGCCAACTTGAGTTTTAATTCTCTTTGAGGGTTTTCTACATTTGTCATCACGGGAGGAGGGATCATTGAAGAGGTGTGGGTTCTAGCATTCACTCTCCGAAGGAGAGTATCCAACAACCTTGCACTGGTTTCCTCTCGTTTTATGTCACACCTGTACCACAGGGTACCATTTGTGGATACAACATGTATCGTAACTCCGTCTCCCGTCATGTGAAAGGACTGCACTTCCAGTTCCGCCTGGATTTCAGGTCGGGTGGGCGAGTATGACTCACATCGGGATCTCTTCAACTGCGGCCCCTCAATGTCTTCATCATAGTCAGGAACAAACCTGGATTCTGAAACTGGTGTATCGGGTCTTATGGTCATACTTGAGTGCTGGCTTGGTTTTGACGTTTACCCTATCATGGCGTCCCAACCAGACTCCCACTCCTTCTGTCCCTTTGTTCGCTTCTTAATACTTTCAAGCCAGCCCAACACTGCTGCTCTTGTACGAATTGCCATCGTCGACCCCCATGCATTGGGACTAACAATTCTTTTATAATTTCCTGGCTGTATGGACAGCCAGAACCCATTGCTCTCGCTAAAAAATTCAGGCTGTAGTGTCTTCAGAATGGAAGCATGTCGTCTTTCAACATGGTTCTTCAGTTCCGTTATTCTCCTACATGGTTCTTCAGTTCCGTCATTCTCCTATATGTTGACTCTTCACGGGTACACCAAGGGCAAATGACTCTCATGCAGCCGTGTCGACTGGCCATTAAATGGTTCTTCAAGTCCCGGTTGTTACTAAATGTTTCTGGACCCATCCAACACATTAGTCTTGATGTGGAAGCAGCCATTCCGTAACCAAAGTACGAATATTTAATTGAAAAGAAAAAAAGTTCCTTTAACATCAGGCATTTATAATCATCACCTGTGCCATATCAGTAAGTTAACAAATTAATAGCTATCTCCCGTGCAAGTTGGTATAGTCATTCTTTATCCTTTACTAAATTTGTGGTTTGAAGGCCCTGGATAATTGGAAGCTTGACAGATATTCCCATCTTTGGATACTACTCTATTACCGTGAGCACTCTTCACAAAACTTCACCCGACACAAAAAAAACAAACAACCAACCAAACAAACCAAACTTCAAATCCGTACAATTGTTTCATCGCAAATGGAAAACATCATGTTTATCATGGACGCACCGCCTCCATCATCACGTCTGATAATGGAACCATCTTACTTACTCTGTCCGTCCGACAAGAATAAGTATACCATCATTGGAGAGGCAACTGGGTGATCAGTCCAGTCCCAAACCGTACATAAATCTCACGGTAGAGCGCTCCAGCTGAAATGGTGTGCTGGCAAATACCACTAAAAAAAAAATAAAATCGGTGCCCGTCCTGAACAGATTTTTCCAGACCATTTTTGATGCCTCTGCATCGTTGCAACCATCAGAAATAAAACTGAACTACATGACATTATGCATGTACATCTAACGGTAAATAGAGTGCTGCAATATCCTCATGGTCGACCGGGTTCCAACGTTTGGTACTGTCTTGCCCACAATGGGGTGTTCCTTCCTTGATAAGGTGCCAAACGATCGATGTGGTATACCTTCGACAGCTGTTTTATCGACTTTTTCACGCGATAAGTCACATCATCAATTTTCTTCACAACAACAAAGGGGCCCTTCCAAGATGAGGTAAGTTTCTTACAAACTCCAACTTTCCTGACTGGCTCATGTACCCACACAGTTTGTCCTAATTGTAAAGATCTTTTTCTGGCTAATAGATCATACTATTTCTTCTTATGTACTGTCCTATGTTTCAGACATTTCCTGGCTATTTCATGAACCCGTTCAAACTTCTTCCCTAGGTTAAACACATACTCTCCACATTCTATAGGCGTATCGATGCTGTTTAGCTGTTCAATTACTACTTGTAGTGGCATGACAACTTCTCGTCCCAAAGTCATCATATCTGGTGTCTGCGATGTGCTTGAGTGCACAGAAGAGCGGTATGCAAGCAGAACTTGTGGAAGTATTTCGTCCTAACAGTTCTGTTTTGATTCACAGTACATGGTCAACATCACTTCAAGCGTGCGATTGAATCTCTCCACATTTCCATTTGACTTGGGCCTCATGCTTGTAGTTCTCGTTTTGTCAATATGCAGATATCGGCACATATCTTGAAAGACTTGAGACTCGAAATTCTTCCCCTGATCCGAGTGTAACTGCAGTGGTGTTCCAAATCTACAGATGAAGTTGTTAACAAATGCTTCTGCAATGGTTACAGCCGCCTGATCTGGTATAGCAATGGCCTCTGTCCATTTAGTGAAACAATCACAGATGACAAGTATGTACTTGTTTCCAAGTCTTGTCTTTAGGAGTGGCCCAAGAATATCAATTGCTACTCTTTCAAAGGGTTCTCCAACAACATATTGTCCTAACGGGGCTCTACTTTGGCTTCCTGAAGGTTTACGGACGGAACATTTGTCACATTTTCGGCAATATTCTTGAACATATATTTTCATAAATGGCCAGTAGAATCCAGTCTTCAGCCTCTCTAGAGTTTTCTCAACTCCAAGGTGGGCTGCTGTTGGTATGTCATGAAAATACTTCAAAAGTTCTTGTATCTTGGTTTCGGGGACTATGAGCTGAAATTTTGGTGTCCACGTCATCGCATTCCCATTTGCGATACAGCATGCCTACTTGTAAGCATAAACGGATCCACTGGATCCAGAGCGTTTTTAATGATGCTGCACTGCTGGAGACATCCTCCCATTTCACCCTATCTCTTCCTTCTTCTAGAGCAGTCATGATCAATCCGATATTGGGGTCCTTCAGTTGCAGACTCCTAATTTCATCTGGTTCCCATCCAGCAAGCCACGCGTCATTGTTCTTTAACTGCTCCATTTTATCCTTCTGCTGACTTCTGGTAACAGCTCTGAGGGCTTCAACTCTCTGATTATCTCCGTCGCCTGTAACTACCTTCTGTTCTATTGGTCTAGCAGCGTTTAGACAAAAAGTCTCCTCGTCGTACGTTTTATTTCCTTCTTGCTGTCTGTTACAGGCTTTACATGGGTCTCTTGATAAAGCATCGGCATTTCTGTGTTTGCGTCCAGCTCTGTGAGTAACTTCCATATCATATGTACCCAGCTCTTGCAACCATCTTGCAACTTGTCCAGTTGGATTTTTAAAGTTCCGCATCCAGCTCACTGCTGCACTGTCGGTGCGAAGGAGGACGTTTTGACCATACAAGTAGGAGTGGAAACTCCTAGTGGCTAGCACAACTGCTAATAACTCCTTCCGAGTGATACAGTATGAAACTTCGTGCTTGTTGAGGGACTTGCTCATGTAGGCGATAACTCTTTCGGCACCATCTTGTTCTTGCGACAGAACTGCCCCCACCGAATTATCACTGGCATCCGTGTCTAGTATAAATTGTAGTCCAGGCTTTGGGTATGCTAAAATTGGAGGCGACATTAAAGCTTGTCTTAATCGGTTGAAGGATTTTTCACATTCTTCCGACCAATTGAACTTCTTGCCCTTTTCGCATATCTTATGCAAGGGTTTTGCAATTTGGGCAAATCCCTTGACAAATCTCCTGTAATAGGAAGCTAGTCCCAGAAAACTCCTAATTTCCTTGGCATTCTGTGGAACTGGCCAATCCCTAATTGCAATGATCTTGCCTGGGTCTGTGTGAACTCCATTCTCAGAAACGACATGTCCCAGGAAGTTTACACTTTTCTGAAAAAAGATGCATTTTGATGGTTTCAGCTTCAGGTTTGCTTCTCGCAGACGGATAAACACATGTTCCAACCTTAGGAGACTTTCTTCAAAAGTCGACCCTGGGACCATAATATCATCCATGTATAGCAAACATTCTTCCCATTGCAAACCTCTCAGGACAGTCTCCATAAGACGCTCAAAAGTAGAAGAACTGTTTGCTAACACAAATGGCATTACTGTGAATTGATACAGACCTTGACTAGTAGAGATGGCAGTCTTCTCACTATCGTCAGAGGCCATTTCAATTTGCCAAAATCCAGAATTGAGGTCCAAGCAACTGAACCACTTTGAACCTGAAAGGGCATCAAGACACTCATCAACTCTGGTAAGGGATACGCATCCTTCACCGTTACATCATTGAGTCTCCTGTAGTCTACACAGAATCGGGTGGAATTATCCTTCTTGGTGACCAACACTATATTGGAACTCCATGCACTGTTTGAGGACTCAATGACACCTTGATCAAGCATTTTCTTGATTTCCGTCTTCTCTATTTCTCTTTTCCCAATAGGCAATCTACGTGGAGCCGGCCTTATAGGAGTTGCATTGGCTGTGTTGATACGATGTTTTACCAGATCAGTCCTTCCAAGGTCTTCAGATGACTTGGAGAAGATATACTGGTACTTTATCAGTAAAGATGCTAGCCTTCTCCTTTCTTCGTTTTTAAGGTGGACAGAGCTCCTTTCCCATAAATCTTGTAGATGTTCTGGCAGTTTTTCAGTTGCTGCTTCCGATTCTTCAGAAGATACTGCATTGCACTGAGTTAACTCTGGATCTGGAGTATGATAACAGGACTCGCATGTTCCAAGTTTCGTATTTGGATATAATACGACTGGTTTTGAGCCAAAGTTTATTATTTGTACCACTTGATTCTCAACTTTTGAATGTATTATCCCTCTTGTGAGTGCGATTTTCTTGTCCTGCCACAATTTCGAAGAGGTCTCGATAATGCCATTATCAGTTAGATGTTCCGATCCGGGTATTAAAACTGGTATCCACATTCGAGATTGAGGGGGTACTGTGAGAGTCTCCTTCACTACAACACGGCACACCATGTTGGCTTCTCCCCCTGTGTAACATTGAATATCACCGCAATCTGTGCAGAGGAGTAAAAGTTTATAATCAATTTTGCTGACATGTTGCATCAGGAAGTCTTGTCCTAAAATGGCATAGGGGCCTATGTCACAGACTAAGACAGTCGTTCTATAAACTGAGGAACCAAATGCTAGTGGCATGTTGAAACATCCGTGCACTCTCAATTCATTGCCGTTTACGTCGAGTAACTTTAAGTGTGTGCTCTAGTGGAGGTTTCTTATCATCATCCATCATCAAGTATTTATCATATGGAAGTATTGCAGAGGTAGAACCGCTGTCTATCTGGAAATGTATTGGCAATCCATAGAGGTCACCTTTTAGAAAAAGACCATTATCCCATTTTCCGGTTGTTTTCCCAATATGCTCCAAACGTATACAGTTTTCATATATGTCGCTGCCATTCTTTTCTTCGGAAGGCCGTTCCTTATCCATCAACTCCCGGCCTACAGAGGTGACGGCTTGAAGTTTTCCTGTCCCCTTGCATTTTCTATTCTTGGCTTACTTCCATGACTTTGACTGGTAATACTGGTCTGAGCTTGACATTTTTTATAAACGGGACAATTCCTGAAAAAGTGGTCTGGTGCACTACATATGAAACAGGTTTTGTTTCCGGCATTCCTACTCGAAGATTGATTTTGGCCCTGTCTGGAAAATTTGGTATTTTCCAGTCGCTCAAGTCGTTCAGTAAGCAATCTAATAGACTTCTCAAGTGCCCTATCAAATTCGGTCTATACATTATTTAAATTCTTTTCTGGATCACAATGACTGAACACTCCTCTGACGGTTGATTTTCTTCCCTGATCACCCATAATGGCCTCGTATCTTTCAACTATTTCGACTGCCTGTGCAACGGTCTGACAGTCTCTGTCTATGCATCTGCATTTCATTTCAAGCGTAATACATTTATAAAACTGGTTTAGAGCCAATGTTTCCTGAGCTCTTGAATCAAGGTTGACATATGCCCTCTGTGACATGTCTTAAATCGTCTGCCAGTGCTGCAATCGGCTCTCCAGACAAGCGCTTACAGGATTCCAGTCGTGACAACCATCTGCTCTGTTGTCTTGTACTGCCAAATCTTTGTCCCAATTGTCGAACTAATGCTTTGTGAGATCTCTTTTCTTCTGTAGATAAACTAATGTAAAATGTTCTGGCTGGTCCTCTCAAGCTTGCAGCCAAAGCTAGAACTTTTTCCGATTCTTTCCAATGCCCAAGTTCTGCGCAGATTTCAAAATGGGAAATATATTCTTCCCAATCTTCAGTTCCACTAAATGGTTCTGGCTTAATACTAAAAACACTACTTGTTCTGCTATTTCTAGGTCCCCTGGCGGTTTGCCTTGCTTCGTACTCCATTACGTCTCCACCATCTTCGTTATTATAGATTTCATCAGAGCTGTCGTGTGAAACTTCATTTTCTTCCACACATATGTCTCCTTGGCCAATTTCTATCTGATCTTCATCTTCCTGTCTAAATTCAATTTCTGGGTCGGGACTTTGTGCCTTTCTCAAAACAATGAACACTCGGGTATCGACCGGTATTTTGCTTTCCTTTTGGGACCTCAAATAATTATAGGTTGATATTTAGTGCTGTTGATGTTGCCACCACACTTTGAAAATGGACTTAGGTTCGATCCTGGATGTCACATAGAACTATGACATCCCACTTCTGACACCATTTGTAACAGATTGGGGGTGGGTGGTATGGGCTAACTTGTGTAAATGTAATAATAAATTTAAAGAAATGCTCAGAGTCAGGATCTTTTTATTCTTGACAATGAAATTGTGGTAAGATGCTTAATAAAAGAAATATGGCTAAAACATGAATGCATGTGTTTGGTTACGTGTAACATATGCAATACACAAATGCTATAATATGCTGACCTTCATAACTTTAACGTAATTATTCGGCAAGAAATGGATGAGCCACGGAGCAAGTATTTTGAAAGTTAGCCCTAATTTCTTAGTGTGGCGGGAGATAGCTGCTTATTTATGTGGCACAATATTACTTTCATATTAAGCTTGAATGAATAGCAGTGAATTGAATTTGTTTGAATTGAATTGATTCCTATTGTTGTACTATATATGTAATTCCAGTCTGTTTTTGAGAATAAAGAAGTTAAAATTCATTGATTTGTCTTATTTTTATAAGTATCTATGAGCTTCTTAATGTCATTCAATAAAGTTGTAATTATAACTACCTCAATGCAGTGTTCTTTTTATTTGGTGGAGAGATGTTGACAGAGGCACTAATGTTGACAACTATCTGCCGAATTTCGAATTGCGCTCCTATTTATACTCTTCGGAAAATAGTCATGTGACGTGATTTTAACCAAGCATTGCTTGTCCGGGACGCCGAACAGGTCAGATGGTGCCGAACAGATACTCTACAACCAGTGACAAAAACTGAGGGTTAAGATACAATTTAACTATCATCACTTGTCCGTTTACACTCTGTCATTAGCAAATATATAAACATTATGTATTATATCGTGTCCATCAAACGTCAACATACTTTTAAGTTGTAACCAAGACTGTTAAGCTTGGGTGAAGAGTACACAACTGCCAATGAACGCTGATAACATTGAAAATATACTGACCAGCATAAACATTAAGAATACACTATTAAATATTCAAAACATACTTATACTTGTATAAAAGAAGGCCAGCATTTACAATCAACAAGTGAAATGCAATAAAAAATGTGAACTTGACAAATTTACTATGTGGAACCGGTCATGTGTTCTAGTGTCGGCCATCTTGCCTGCAGACGTATTTTCGTGATGTCAGCTGTTGGAGTCATCGAGCTTAGTGCTATTCAAATGATGATTTGGATGTGAATTTAAGTGTGATAAACATTTTTCTGGGTGTGAGAAATTCACATAAAATAAGATTCTAGAAGCTTTTGTGAGTATTTAACAATGTGCGAAGTTGAAATCGATGACATTTGTTACCACATGACTGGCGATAACACTTGACATACAGCATGAACAGTTTAATACAGATATCATGGTAAGTCGCGATCTATACATTTATATTACATGCAGTGTTCAAATTCATTCTTTCAGCAGTTTGTATGTATTCATTGACATGAACAACATGTTAAACTTATGACATAAAAAAAATAAAATCCATCCTCCCCATCCATCATATTACAGCTGTAGAGCCCTCAGGTCTATTACAGTACATTTGCTTGAACTTAACAATGCTGCAGAAAATATAACACACCTTTCCCATATTGGTCAGTTTGAAAAAAAGCCACTTTGAATACCATTCAGTAGCCTATTATGGACACATCTTGTTTTGTCACATGCATGATCCCATATATGGTAAATATTAAATATTGCATACATACTCCTAGAATGGTCTATGACTTAAATATTGATTAGCGCTTCCACCAACAATAATTAGAGTTATTTTGTTTTACATCGAATCTCAGTTTGACCATCTCTTGTATAAAACAAGAAATGCTCGAATCTGTTTTGAAAATGATAGGCACACCAGAAAACTCAATTTCTTGCTTAGGTCAAGAAATCACTATTTCCTCCTTAAAATTTGCAAGATTTTCTAATCGGAACTAAACAAACAGAAAATAAAAAAAAGACAATTCTCGCCATCTAAATGTAATAGACACACGTGCTCGCAATGTGCAAACATAAGAGAAAGTGCTTCTTTCAGTAGCGCTAATACTAAAGAGGCATTTTCTCTACGTTATAACACTAACTGCGTATCAACTGATGTGATTTATTTGATAACCTGTAAAAAATGTAATATGCAATATGTTGGACAAACACTTCAACAAGTTTCTAAGAAAATGAATAATCATCGCTTTCATATAAAAAATTATAGAGATCCTCAGTTTTCCTCTAATATTTCAACACATTTTATTACGAATAATCACTCTCTACTCAATTTTTTTTTCATGCCAATAGATATTGTGCATGGAGACATGAATAGGCTCATAAAAGAAACTTACTGGATTCATAAATTAGATACTTTGTATCCTAATGGCCTTAATACCAATACACTATATAAAATTGTATAATTTTTTTTTTTTTTTTTTAAATTGATAAATTGTATATCCTTTATAACAACATAATTATACGTATGACTGTTTGTCTCTATTTTATTTTATAATTTTACTCCTTACAAATTAGAGACACACAGAAATGGGCTATTTTCTTGATGTATTGCATCCTGTACATGAGGCAGTACCGGTACTGTGAGTCACTGCCACAGAGCACAGCAGCTGTATTTATAGAACACTTGCTTGCATATATTGATCAGTCTGCCATCATGTTTGCTAGTATACAACTGAAAATAAGTTTCATTATTAAGTTTCTTTTTTTTTAAATTTGGAATTATTCCGAAATTTGGATTTGGCCCAAATGTCTTTAATAAATATCCAATTTGGCTGCCTTGTTTACATCCATGATAGTGTGATAGAATATTCATATGTGTGTGTGTGTGTGTGTGTGTGTGTGTGTGTGTGTGTGTGTGTGTGTGTGTGTGTGTGTGTGTGTGTGTGTGTGTGTGTGTGTGTCAGTTATTTGGATTTTTAACATAGCTTTTTTTTAACAGATTTTCAGTCATATCACTACAGTGTCTGCAGTGTGGCAGTTCATAGTGATGTCTAACACTGGGGCATCATTCCACAGAGATTTAGCGTCATATCCCACCCAGTCACATTATCCTGACACCAGTCTGACCAGTCCTAACACTAACCCCTTAATGCTGAGTGCCAAGTGAGGCAACTGCTTGTACTGTTTTTATAAGTCTTTTGTATCACTCAGCTGGGGATTGAACCTGCGACCTCCCACATTTGAGGCAGATGCTCTAACCACTTAGGCCACCAGAGCAGTGATAGAATGTTCATAAATATAATTATGTTGGCAATATTTAGAATTAGTTTGTGAGAAATTCAACTTTAATGGTAAAAAAATTAATATTTTGGAAATATTTTGTCATTAAAAATGAATATTTGCTTTTAATATCATCAATATTGTAACAAATTTACTTGGGAATGTCCATACATTTGTTACTGATGGAAACTATCTGTTACAACTCCATGGTCATAAACAAAGTAACAGAAAGAAGCAAAACCAGCATGTTTTTAAAAATTGACAAATAATTTAGTTACCAAAATTATAAATTAAAATGTGAGAGGAACTTACAGTATTATAAAATGAAGCCAAAATAATCCTGATCAAGTTCTATGAAAGTCCAAAAGAATATGAAGTAATGTATAAATTTCAAAACTGGAAATGTACTGGTCTGCCAAGAACCATGACGTCAAAATGGTGTTTTCCAGAACTCCTTTGAATAATTCCCAGTAGTTCAGAAGAATATTATAGTCCAAAAATGAGCACTTTCCGTTTCCATTGAACAGTCCAAACAAATGTTTCTCCTCTTTTTGTCTCAATTAATATCTAAGTACAACATAAAATATGTCTGCAGACTTGATGTTACAACAGGAACACAAGAAATAAGAATGATTCCAAAGTGGAAATTAATCTGATTGCTCAGTTCTCTCCTTATGTACACCTTCAATTGCGATTATATTTCACAACATACCCCGCATGACAGATCTTACTACTCAGTTTATTTCAAAATTGCCTATTAATGAGACCTAACCCAAGTATTGGAAAAGTACTTAATTCTTCCAGAACCGTTCAAACCCCACCAGCCAATGAGAAATTAACCCAAAACCATCAACAAGTCTGATTATTAAGACTATTATTAGTAGTTGTCAACACATACATATGCATCTATTTATAGATCCTATATATTTTTATGCTCTTAATATTCCTAAAACAGACCCTAGTCACATAGGCAAAATCTAACTAAAGATAGTAGGAAATTACAACAATTTACAGCAATGAATAAAAATTACAAAGTTAGATAAAATCATGTACGAGGAATTACAAAATATTATAGATATACATAACCATATCACACACCCAGCTATACTCTCTTGCAGTAACTCATCTTGAGCAGTGATATTGCTAAATTTTTATTTAAATGCCAAATTGTATCATGTCAATTTTCCAATGTACCTGTCATTTATAAAATTTATTTTCACCTTAATAGTGTGCCAGTGTGACGTCAAATGTAGCAGTTTGGTAGCTGCATAGAAACTGATGTTAACCTTCGACTGCCTGAACTTGTGGTTATATTATAAACTTATATCTAGTTTTCATGAAAACTCTTATCTTAGCAGGAGATACCTTTTTCAATCTGACATCTAACACAGAAGACATGGCCATGATCTAAAAAATCTGTTATCACATAAGTTGTGATCTGTGATCTCAGGTTCCTTTGTGAAAAAAAGAGGCAAAAAGGAAATAAAAATTATATTTTACATAGCTACATCTTCAAAATTGCTGAAAGTGTTTTGGAACCCATACTATACAAAATTTTTTGGTCCATTTCATTCTATCATAATCTCATGAAAATCAAATTTTCCTTATACATCATGGAAAATATGCAGAATAAAATTCATTGAGTAGAGAGTCAAGTCCCTCATGGAGTCTTATGTAAATTCTCATTTTTCAGGTTATGATCTAATTGCCTGGCTGATGTATCATTACTGCAGGGACAATACGAATGAGGCTATCCATTTGTCCAGGTTCCTTCTAAACTATGGCTATATTTTCCCAGTTGATCTCAAGAATTTCATCATCAAAAATGAAAAATCTACCACATACAGATTTCAGGTAAGTTTGTAAACTATAGACACATACAATATGAATTCGTTTTTTTTAATTATATGGTGCCAATTTTGGTGGATTTTGTAATTTTTGTAAACTGCATATTGAACGCCCAAACAAAATAGAGTAATTAAACATATTAGATTTATGAAAGCTGTATTTTTATTGATGCTGCATATGTAAATCTGGTTCTGACTGTTGCCATGAAAAAAATTAATCTGATGGAACACTTATATTTCCATTTTTCGAATGGCAATTTTCCCCTCATAATTTGTTGTTTAAAAGTGATTTTTGGACAGAGATAAAATTAATGTGATTTAGCTGTTACACTGTGTCATTTATTTGTTTTCTTTTCATTCTGGCTGTGCCTGTAAAGTGTATGTGAAACACACTTGGTTACATTATTCACAAGTCTTTAGAATCTGTATGTGAAATTAGAAATCTTCAAGTGATAATGATACTTCATTGTTGTTACAAACAAGGAAATGAACACATGCAGAAGCAGAACCAGTGATATCTATATATAACATAGATGATATTAAACCTAAAAGTATATGGCATTAACAGCTGGACTACATGATATTTGGGTACATTATTAACAAAGCTATGTAATTATAGTGGTTTTTAAAAATATATTATTATTATTATAAACACACAATGTGATAGGGAATTTGTGTGTGAAATTACAATATAATCAGTAATAGCAAGCTAAGAGCTAAGAGTGAATGAAATATGTAATTCATCCATTTTGATGGGATCCATAATCATTTCCCATACACTATAAGGGACTGAATCATATTAAATGGTATGTTAATGAGGGACCTTTGTTTAATGTTTTTGAGGGTTGTACATAACTATTATTATTACTACTATTATTATTATTATTATTATTATTATTATTATTATTATTATTATCATTATTATTATTTTTGAGCAGTACAATTTTTTATTTATATTTGTATTCAGGTATTTAAACTAATTGATGCAATATTTATTGCAGGCACCAAAATACTGGCCTTCTAATAATATGAAATTTTCAAATCAAGAATTAGGTGAGTAGGGTTTTGCAAATTACTCAATTGTATTTTTTTATGCATGACTCTAACTAACATTATTTACAGCCACTTATGTGCATTATATTAAAGTATTTTATTTTGGTCAATTTGAGATATTGAAATATTATTATACTCAAAGTTTCACTCTTATATTTCTACATCAGATATATTATCCAGTCACAGTATCATAAGGAAAATAACTTCTGCTACTGCTTGACTCCAGCCCTCCAGGGAAGACAAAAACATATCTTCACAATCTATATGCATAGATAGAACCAGGATCTCAAACCAGTTGATTTACAAATTTTGATCAGTAGTTTTGATTTTAATCCAGAAATTTGTATTGTCATAAATTTTACATTTTTCAAGGGGATTGAAAACAAAATAAGTACATTTTTTGCCAAAATATGTATTCTCTTGATAGTGTAATAAAACAGCAAGTTTTGAAAATAAATTAGATTTTGATGTTGCAATACTAATTAATAATAAATATGAGTCAATATATTTTCAGTTATTGAAAAAGGAAGAGTTGTTTATAACTCACTACAAATTTTTAAAAAAACATCCAAGAACATGTTTTTTGTTTCATTTACAAGATTATTATCAGATGACCGCTCATGACATTCACACTTAACAGGCTCTCAGTAATGCTTTGGTCAAGATTCTCCCCTGAATCACTTTGTATTTTGCAAAGAATAGAGACTGTCCTCTCTGTATCAGCATTAGAATATTGTAATGGCAGGACAACTATGTTCAGCCTGCAAAGAACTTTTACCTTAAGTTTCCAGTTGCTGGGTTTGTTAAGGTTTCTGACTGCTTTCCAATAGTCCTGTAAATTATGTTCACTCCACAGAGGAAGTTCTTGATATGGACTTAAGATGTATTCCTGAGTCCTATCCTCAAGAACGTTTTTCTCTTAATGGCTCAGTTCCAAAAATCTGATGGCAGATTTCACCACTGTAAATTTAAAAAATAAAGGATGATTAAATAAACAATGAAAAATTCATGATCGATTTATACTTTTATGAATAATTTATGCCAACTTTAAAATTAATTATATTGTAATGTACTGTTAAATGATATATTTTATCTTGGGATTGAACTTAATTTATGTGCATGAACACAAGAGATGCATATCTTTGAAATACACTATGTAAACTCGGGATATTTGCTACAAGCCTTCACACACTTGAACTCTGATATTCATGCACAGTGTGACTTGTAATATTTCTTAGCCAGTGGTTTCTTAGCATTTGTAGCACACGTTTTGCCATGAATTCAATGAAAAATGCAAAATCTGCCTATATATATTCCTCTTAAAACATCTTGTACAATACAGTAACAATTAAATATGACAAAAAATCAAAATGCATAAGTATAGTATGTCTGCTGAAATAATTTATTATGGTTAGTCTCTTCATCTTATCTCCCTTTTGGCTTGGCTCAGGTAATTTTCATCAAAGGCACTGAAGACATCATGACCACCTTTGATTCCTTTATTACTTTGAGCACCTCAAATGACAACCCACATTTAGCCTTAAACTCCCCATATTCCAACAGTAAGGTAATCAATTAACAGCTTGTTGTGTACATATGTTGGCTGTTCTTGAACAGTTCTGATCCTATTGATCTGCCGCTATTTTATCACACCAATTGTTGTACTGGTGGAACATTTTTGGTCCCCATTAGACTGGATCGATAGAACACAACAAATTACTGTGTTTGTTTTTGGTTTTTTTTATAACATTTAAAAAAAAATACTTGTAATTTTCAAAAGTGGTAGATTTTAGCAATAAAATAGTATGTGTTGTAGACAACCATTTAAATGGTATTTTTGGCCTGCCACCAGTAGAATCACAAAAAATACTAAGGGAAGTAAATCTTGTAGGATGCAATACAGTTACCTTTTCTTGACACCTCTGGGTAGCCTGGTACTCTGGCCTCCTGTGATGCTCTACACATGAGGCCAGGCACACACCTTTTAATGGCTGATACCAGTGGATACATTAAAAATGGCAGACATAATACAAAAATGGATTGGCAATAAAGAAAGCGCAATAAATCAGTTATTTCCAGCTCTGTCACCACTATGGTGGTTGTTGTTTAAGTCACAGCTGTGTCAGTTAAAGAAGTACATGTTGTTTGTTTAATGTGTCACTATGCAGTACTGTCATATTTACCTATTATATGTGAGTTGAGGGTGGGGGGGTACAGTGAAAGATTGCAAAATCGTATGGTTGTGCTTCTGCATGTGTGTCAGACACTTTATTTGCATGAAAGTTGGATCAATTCTTTTTTGCCATTATTTTGAATTAAGTTTCAGGATTTTACAATAAATATATTTTCGTGTCATTGAGCATACTTATATTGTAGAACATGGAGCATCATAGGAGGTCAGGGTACCAGGTTAACCTATAGGTGGCCACCATTCTTTCAGATGTTGTTCAGTTTAAGTCTCACTGTGGTACAGTGCACAATATATAATGTTTCCTCCTGTAATCTATTTGGTTTTACTATTCTCAACCATCGGTCTCAAAAGTTTTTGCTGATTGAAAATTTTAGTGCTATTACATTATTAGGTAACATTAGTTCATTTTTCTTTGGTAAACGTTTAGTAATTTTTACCTTGTTGTTGTGTCTTTGATTGGTTAGTTACACAGGTTTCATGTTATGGCTTGATTACAGGACACTGCTGCTGTGTATGTTTTACATTTTTCTTCTTCATGTATCTATTCATCGTGAGTTCCACCTCACTTGGGAATTTCACTTGGTGTTTTTAGTCAATTTTTATCCCATTTAAGACAAAACTTTGACATTCAAGTGCACCAAACGTAAGTGGTTCAAGGCCACCACCAACACATAGCTTGTCTGGCATGCACCAAGTGTACCTCTTCCAAGTTCTGCAGTGACTGCACCTTGTGGTAAAAGCAGACATGGTCCACAGTGTTTTGTAAACATATGAGGGGCAAAGAGAAAAGGTAAAGATCAAAGTCATTCAACACCAATATCATCAGTTTACATCCAAACTCAGAATCTGTGGCCATTATCATAGCATAATCTGTGATGCCTCCTTCCCACTGGATCAAGATTCCCAGAGCAGTGACACAGCAACCATCTCAAGAGAAAATATGGAATAAGATGGATGAGACAACACATATGCAGTGATGTAGAACCTTCACACTTGGTTCTAGCATCACAACTGTGACATTTGATTATAAACAACTTGTGATATGGGGATTTTGTTTCACAACTTTCTTCATGACTCTCAGCAGCAGATTTTGATAATATGGGAAAATGTACTCCCTTTGACAGCCAGCTGGATACATGTTCTTCTGCATGGCTGTCTTTAGGCCAGTAAGACTGGACACCTGCATTTCCATGCCAGTCTTGCCAGCCTCTAGAGCAGTGGTTCCTAATTCACAGATTGAGACCCAAATCAGGTTCGCAAGGACATGATAATTCTGGAGGGTCACAGAGGGTTGCTAGGATTTGTTTTTGAGGGAGGCAGAACTTATAAAAATGTGGAAATGGGGTCATGAAGTTGAGAAAAACTATTTTTTGGGGTTGTGGCCAAAAAATCCTGGGAACCACTGATCTCGAGTCCATAGTACTCGTACCTGCTGTCTACTGCTGTACTTGCTTTTGATCAGCCCATCCAGCCAGCCAACTGTCCCTTTTCCATTATTATTGATCAGCAATTAGTGGTTTTGGAGTGTTTGGTTGCAGTCTGTCCTTTAGTTCCATTCTTGATGGCAAATTAGTGTAATCTGTTTGTTCAGGTCCACCAGCTCTGCACATTGAACCTGCTGTCCTGGTGACCATTCTGGTCGTACACACCTTGTTTGTTACCTATTCTTCAATGGATAAGATGGATCCCATATTTGTGTCTTACGCAGAGGGTTGTAGCACACCAAAGATGTGACTATATTGCATCTTCCCATCAATTGGGTATGCTTTACATGAATGTGGATGGCATTTTTGATGAAGATAACTTCCCCCCCTCCCCCGCAAGAGTGGGGACAGCCTTGAATTGCCTCCACACTCCAATCTGATGATGTAATTGAGTTCAGTGTTTCAGTAGTTCAGTTTCATTATAGCAGTAGAAGAAATATATATCATCCTGTTGCCTGCTGGGTGCCTTTCTTCATCTTTTCACAATTTAACTCAGAAGTCCAGTGAGAGAAAATGACCAAGCGGAGCTAGCAGTTTTTTGATAGGTGAACATCTGAAGTAAGGCCAAGCTGTATACTCTATAATCCAAATTACACCCATCGCTCATACACCAAAATAAAGGGAATTGAAAGTTCTTTTAACAATACAAGGTCTTTTTTAATAGCTAGTGTAACCAGTGAGGAAAACCTGGGAAAATCTTTTTCTTTAAAAATCTTATCCTATGCACAATATGAAACTGTAGAGCACCACCTTATTTACAGCCCCGCTACGTGACAGTCGGCAAGTGGAATCCTGAAGAAAGTGACCTTATATCAACCTCTTGGAGATGAAGGCCATTCTTCATGCATCCTGTGTGTGAGCAGACCTGCAACGTGGAATGGTGATACTGATATGTCCAACAATTCAGTGGTGGCAAATATACCTGCAGTAACATGCCATGTCACACAAAAAATATGATTTTGGACATTCACCCCACCCCCCCAAAGAAGGTCATGTTTTAAAAAAAACATGATTTTCAGGAATCTTAGCCCCAACATTGTTTTCAGCAACATACCCCCCCCCCCTCGATATTTCTTGACTACCACAATATATGCATGTAATCTGTAGTATGTGTATGAACAGTAAACAGTCCAGCTCAAAGCTCAACTAAACCTATCCTTGGGTCATAGAGTTGATGTACGGCAACTGTTACGACCCTGTAGTTAAATTACATGTGTTAAAATTTAAATTCTTCTAATTCTTTGTTTCATTTTTATTTTATTTTTACATCATTAAATGTAATTATTATTATTATGGTGATTATGGTGATTATGTTTGCATGAGTCTAATAGTTTGTTAGAAACATTGTATTTATTTAAAACATAAATGTGACTCGTGTAAGCACGAGTTTTGTATGATAGTTTGTTGTTGCAAGTAAACATTCGGGAAAAGCTGTGTAAATGATTGGCTGTGACTATGTCATTACTAATTATACTTGTTTACGCTTTTGTAATGCCTAGGTGTGATTTCAAAATCACACGTGTCCTTCGTGCATGTGTACATGAAATGACGTATTAGCTTGTTTTAAATGCACAGTTACCTGTAAGAAATATTCAGTCATAGTCATAGTCGTAGTCAGTCATAGTTGAGAGTCACATCATAACATCTTGTAGAGTTTCTAATACCTTAAGGAAAAGGTATTCCTGTGCTGGAAAGAGTTGTTCGTTCGTACGAGGAACAGCATGTGTATTGTTAGTGGTGGTAGCTGTACTTCATCTACTTTCTAAATAATAATTAGTTTCCCTGGAGAACAACACTACTGGCTTTGGACAAAGACATTTGCTGAAATTATTTCTAAATTGGAGCAGAACAATACAAATTGTGATTCACAGTGAAAATTCTGGACTTTTTGTGTTAGCCTTCGTCTGACGTCATCATCCGCCATCTTGGAACGGAACTGAGATTCAGACTATATCAAATTAGAACTGTTTATTCACAGGACTTATGTGTTTTCACAATTTTAGGACAATTTTTGGAATCTTCTTCGTAAACTGTAAGTCTTGTTCCATCTATTTACCTTTTCACCGTGTTTTCTAGGGAAATAAATTGTTTTTGTTAAAATTTACAAAGCTTGTTGTCTTCACTCTTTCTTTGTGTTACTTTGAACGAGCCGATACGTAACATAAAGAAATTGGGTTGCTCGTCCGGGATGGATCTATGAATTTGGCTGATATATGAAATTGGCTAAAAATTGAAATTTAAATTCCCTAGTTCATTTTATTTGAAATTTTAGTGAAAACAACAGGCTTTCTTTCACGGTGTTAAAAATGGAGAGAATTCTTCTTCAATTTGAAACAGTTGTTAAGAATTCGAAATGTCCAAGGGAGAATTGGACTCAATTATTGCAGAGTGTACTTTGTGGCAAAGCCAAAGATATCTATATGTCCCTGTCAGTACAGCAAAGATCTGACTATGATATGGTTAAGGAATGCATTTTGAAGGGTTATGTATTAGTCCCTGAGACTTGTCGGCAAAGGTTCAGAAACTATAAAAAAGAATCTAGACACACTTATGTTGAATTTGCTAGAGAAAAAGAACAGTTGTTCAAGAGATGGTGTCTGTCTGAGAAAATTGAACATGATTATGAAAGACTCGAACAACTGGTATTACTCGAAGAGTTTAAAAACTGTATTCCTACTGATATCAAAAATCACCTTGAAGATCATGAGGTCAAAACCTTGGAAAATGCTGCTCTTGCTGCTGATAAGTATTCCTTAACTCATAAAGTTCCTGCTGTAAGCAAATCTTTCACGCAGCAGTCCACTAATAGAAAGGTGTTTCAACCAAATACGACTCTCAGTAAAACTCATCTGGCACAAATTCTAAAAATCAAGCCTCTGAGAGACTTGATTCAAAATCCTTGTCTATTCCTACGTGTGCCTATTGTAAGAAAAAAGGACACGTCATTTCTGATTGCTTCAAATTGAAATATAGGCATCAGAATCAAGATGGACCTATCCCAAATGCTATTATTGCTAAGAGGTCAAGGTCACAGTCATGTATTGAAAACAATACATTTGTTGGGTTTGAAAAACTCAGTCTGATTGTATTATGGAGAATTTTGAACCATTCATGTCAAAGGGTTCTATATCACTCTTGGGTGATTTGGCCAATCCTATCCCTATTAAAATTTTGAGGGATACAGGAGCTTCTCAGAGTCTTTTAGTGTCAGGTATTTTGCCTTCTTCTGAGAAGACCTGTTCTAATGAGAGTGTTCTCATCCAGGGAGTAGAGTGCAGCTTTGTTAATGTTCCTCTCCATTCTGTTAATTTGTCATCAGACTTAGTTTCAGGACCTGTGACAGTTGGTGAAGTGTCTACTTTACCCGTTGAGGGCATTCATTTGTTGCTAGGCAATGACTTAGCTGGAGACAAGGTTGTGGTTAATCCACTTGTAACTGACAAGCCTTCTTTGGATCAGAAAGTTGATCCTATTGAAACAGAAATCCCTGATTTATTCCCAGCTTGTGCAGTTACCAGAGCTATGGCAAAGAAAGCTCTTGAGAATGATTTTGATAAGGAGTGTATTCCTTTAGCTGACACATGTACTGGTCAGGCTTTTGATGAGGTCACTTTCACTTCTAATTTGGATCAGTCAAAAGGTATTGATCATAGTGATCCTCTTTTGAATACTCATTCTCTTTTATCTGATCAGGGTGATAAACGACAATCACTTGTCGTCGGACAGGAGAAGGATCCTGAGATCTCCTGTTTGTTTCAGCGGGCCGTTAGTGAAAAAGAAGCAACTGAAGTACCTGTCTGTTACTTCATAAAAAATGGAGTTCTTATGAGAAAATGGAGACCTCCCGAGGTACCTGCTAGTGATGAATGGTCAGTAAAATATCAGATTGTGGTTCCGAAACCTTACAGACAGGAAATACTTAATTTGGCCCATGAAATTCCTATGGCTGGTCATTTAGGGATAAATAAAACGTATCACAAGATCTTGACTCACTTCTATTGGCCAAAAATCAAAAGTGATGTGTGCAAGTTTTGTAGATCTTGTCATACTTGTCAAATTGTAGGAAAACCAAATCAAAAGATACCTAAAGCTCAATTGCAACCAATTCCTGCATTTGATGAACCATTCAGTAGAATTATGGTAGATTGTGTTGATCCCTTACTAAAGACCAAGTCAGGTAACCAAAATTTGTTGACCATCAAGTGTGCATCAACAAGTTTTCCAGAGGTAATTCCTTTGAGGAATTTTGCTCAATTTGGCCTTCTCAAATTTGTTCAATCTGGTCAAAGGTCAGATTTTAAGTCTGGAATGTTCCAGCTTGTTACACTTGAATTTGGCATTCAGCAGTTCAAGTCAAAAGTGAAACTATGGTTTCACCAAATTTTACTAGAGAGAATTTTTGAGTTCTGTAATAAAGTCCATTCTCTCTTGCTCATTCTGCAGAATTTTCTTCAATTAAAATTTTCTGGCCCTTACAAAGTAAAGAAGAAAATGAATGAGTTAAATTATAATATTAGTACTCAAGTCTAAGTAAATTAATGGAGTACTATTATGTTAAAAGAAATAGCCAAGTAAATCATGTAATTAATTTAGTTGTACCTGTCCCACCAACTGAGGATTTGAATGAAAGAATTCAGTTGGATTCTACTGATCTTGGAACAACCAATCTTCGGAATTCGGAAGTTATGGAAAATCTAGACCAGAAACTTTCTCATTTACAAAATCAAGAAAAAAGTGAACTTAAACAATTATTGTCTGAATATGAGCACTTGTTTCCAGATGTGCCTACAAGGACAAACAAAATTTTTCACGACGTTGAAATAGCAGATTCAAAACCCATGAAACAACACCCGTACAGATTGAATCCTTTTAAACAGGAATATATGAAAAGAGATTCAGTATTTACTGGAAAATGATTTTATAGAGCCCAGTAAGAGTGATTGGAGTTCACCGTGCATTCTTGTTCCAAAACTGGATAAAACTTTCCGAATGTGTACGGATTATAGGAAGGTGAACAGTGAGACAAAAACAGACTCATTTCCATTGCCAAGAATCGACGATTGTATCGACAAAATTGGAAATGCCAAATACGTCACTAAATTCGACCTTCTGAAGGGTTTTTGGCAAATTCCACTAAGGGAAAGAGCAAAAGAAATTTGGCATTTGTGACTCCAGATGGACTCTACCAGTATAAAGTAATGCCATTTGGGATGAAGGGTTCTGCAAGTACTTTTCAACGCCTTATGAATATGATTACTTCTGGTCTAGACAATTGTGATGCCTATATTGATGATGTCATCATCTACAACAACACCTGGAAAGAACATCTAGCCACGATTCGGAAGTTCTTCAACAGACTCACGGATGCAAATTTGACTATTAATTTATCTAAAAGTGAGTTCTGCCGTGCGTGTTACTTTTCTAGGACATATTGTGGGACATGGTCAAATTAAACCTATAGATGCTAAGGTCAAGGCTATTTCTGAATTTCCTGTGCCTGTCAGTAAAAAACAGCTGATGCGAGTTTTGGGTATGGCTGGGTACTATCGCAAATTTTGTTCTAATTTTTCTGATATTGTTGAACCTCTGACAAATTTGTTGAGAAAGAAAAACAAGTTTCTTTGGACTGAAAAATGTCAAGAGGCTTTCGATAGATTAAAGGCCATACTTGAAAGTGCACCAGTTTTAACAGCTCCAGATTTCAGTCAACCATTCAAACTATCTGTGGATGCAAGTGATGTTGGGGTTGGAGCAGTTTTGCTTCAAGATGACAAAAATGGTGTAGAACACCCAGTGTGTTACTTCTCTAAGAAATTAAATAAACACCAAAAAAACTACTCAACAATCGAGAAGGAATGCTTAGCTTTAATACTGGCATTACAGCATTTTGAAGTTGGTATCAGCTCAGCTTCTTCTCCGATTGTTGTGTTTAGTGATCACAACCCCCTTACTTTCATCAGCAGAATGAAAAATAAAAATCAAAGACTGTTGAGATAGAGTTTATTTTTGCAAGAGTACAATCTTGACATCAGGCACATTAAAAGAAAAGATAATTTAATTGCAGATGCACTTTCCCGTGTATAGAAATGTCATTTTCATATACACCTTTGTGTAAATTCATAAGGGTTCTTATGTAAATTTTTTTTACCTCATGTATAATTTACATCTGGTGAAAAAGAAATCTTTATTACATAAATCTTTCTTTTTTCTTTATGGGGGAAAGTGTTACGACCCTGTAGTTAAATTACATGTGTTAAAATTTAAATTCTTCTAATTCTTTGTTTCATTTTTATTTTATTTTTACATCATTAAATGTAATTATTATTATTATGATGATTATGTTTGCATGGGTCTAATAGTTTGTTAGAAACATCGTATTTATTTAAAACGTAAATGTGACTCGTGTAAGCACGAGTTTTGTATGATAGTTTGTCGTTGCAAGTAAACAGTCAGGAAAAGCTGTGTAAATGATTGGCTGTGACTACGTCATTACTAATTATACTTGTTTACGCTTTTGTAATGCCCAGGTGTGATTTCGAAATCACACGTGTCTTTCGTGCATGTGTACATGAAATGACGTATTAGTTTGTTTCAAATGCTCGATTACCTGTAAGAAATATTCAGTCATAGTAGTAGTCAGTCATAGTCGAGAGTCACATCATAACATCTTGTAGAGTTTCTAATACCTTAAGGAAAAGGTATTTCTGTGCTGGAAAGAGGTGTTTGTTCATTCGTACGTATTAGGAACAACATGTGTGTTGTTAATGGTGGTAGCTGTACTTCATCTACTTTCTAAATAATTATTTTCCCTGGAGAACAACCCTACTGGCTTTGGACAAAGACATTTGCTGAAATTATTTCTAAATTGGAGCAGAGCAATACAAATTGTGATTCACAGTGGAAATTCTGGACATTTTGTGTTAGCCTTCGTCTGACGTCATCATCCGCCATCTTGGAACGGAACTGAGATTCAGACTATATCAAATTAGAACTGTTTATTCACAGGACTTATGTGTTTTCACAATTTTAGGACAATTTTTGGATCCTCGTAAATCGTAAGTCTTGTTTCATCTATTTACCTTTTCACCGTGTTTTCTAGGGAAATAAATTATTTTTGTTAAAATTTACAAAGCTTGTTGTAGTCACTCTTTCTTTGTGTTATTTTGAATGAGCCGATACATAACATCAAGAAATTGGGGGCTCGTCCAGGATATAGGAAATTGACTGATATATGAAATTGGTAAAAATTGAAATTTAAATTCCCCTAGTTCATTTTGCTTGAAATTTTAGTGAAAACAACAGGCTTTCTTTCACAGTGTCAAAAATGGAGAGAATTCTTCTTCAATTTGAAACAATTGTTGAGAATTCGAAATGTCCAAGGGAGAATTGGACTCGATTATTGCAGAGTGTACTTTGTGGACAGGCCAAAGATATATATATGTCCCTGTCAGTAAAGCAAAGATCTGAGTATGATTTGGTTAAGGAATGCATTTTGAAGGGTTATGTATCAGTCCCTGAGACTTTTCGGCAAAAGTTCAGAAACTATAGGAAAGATGCTATGCAAACTTATGTTGAATTTGCTAGAGAAAAAGAACAGTTGTTCAAGAGTTGGTGCTTGTCTGAGAAGATTGAACATGATTATGAAAGACTCGAACAAATGGTATTACTTGAAGAGTTTAAAAACTGTATTCCTAGTGATATCAAAAATCACCTTGAAGATCATGAGGTCAAAACCTTGGAAAATGCTGCTCTTGCTGCTGATAAGTATTTCTTAACTCATAAAGTTCCTGCTGTAAGCAAATCTTTCACTCAGCAGTCTACTGATAGAAAGGTGTTTCAACCAAATACGACTCTCAGTAAAACTCAATCTGGCACAAATTCTAAAACTCAAGCCTCTGAGAGACTTGATTCAAAATCCTTGTCTATTCCTACGTGTGCCTATTGTAAGAAAAAAGGACACGTCATTTCTGATTGCTTCAAATTGAAATATAGGCATCAGAATCAAGATGGACCTATCCCAAATGCTATTATTGCTAAGAGGTCAAGGTCACAGTCATGTATTGAAAACAATACATTTGTTGGGTTTGAAAAACTCAGTCTGATTGTATTATGGAGAATTTTGAACCATTCATGTCAAAGGGTTCTATATCACTCTTGGGTGATTTGGCCAATCCTATCCCTATTAAAATTTTGAGGGATACAGGAGCTTCTCAGAGTCTTTTAGTGTCAGGTATTTTGCCTTCTTCTGAGAAGACCTGTTCTAATGAGAGTGTTCTCATCCAGGGAGTAGAGTGCAGCTTTGTTAATGTTCCTCTCCATTCTGTTAATTTGTCATCAGACTTAGTTTCAGGACCTGTGACAGTTGGTGAAGTGTCTACTTTACCCGTTGAGGGCATTCATTTGTTGCTAGGCAATGACTTAGCTGGAGACAAGGTTGTGGTTAATCCACTTGTAACTGACAAGCCTTCTTTGGATCAGAAAGTTGATCCTGTGAAAAAGAAATCCCTGATTTATTCCCAGCTTGTGCAGTTACCAGAGCTATGGCAAAGAAAGCTCTTGAGAATGATTTTGATAAGGAGTGTATTCCTTTAGCTGACACATGTATTGGTCAGGCTTTTGATGAGGTCACTTTCACTTCTAATTTGGATCAGTCAAAAGGTATTGATCATAGTGATCCTCTTTTGAATACTCATTCTCTTTTATCTGATCAGGGTGATAAACGACAATCACTTGTCGTCGAACAGGAGAAGGATCCTGAGATCTCCTGTTTGTTTCAGCGGGCCGTTAGTGAAACTGAAGCAACTGAAGTACCTGTCTGTTACTTCATAAAAAATGGAGTTCTTATGAGAAAATGGAGACCTCCGAGGTACCTGCTAGTGATGAATGGTCAGTAAAATATCAGATTGTGGTTCCGAAACCTTACAGACAGGAAATACTTAGTTTGGCCCATGAAACTCCTATGGCTGGTCATTTAGGGATAAATAAAATGTATCACAAGATCTTGACTCACTTCTATTGGCCAAAAATCAAAAGTGATGTGTGCAAGTTTTGTAGATCTTGTCATACTTGTCAAATTGTAGGAAAACCAAATCAAAAGATACCTAAAGCTCATCTGCAACCAATTCCTGCATTTGATGAACCATTCAGTAGAATTATAGTAGAATGTGTTAGTCCCTTACCAAAGACCAAGTCAGGTAACCAAAATTTGTTGACCGTCAAGTGTGCATCAACAAGTTTTCCAGAGGTAATTCCTTTGAGGAATTTTGCTCAATTTGGCCTTCTCAAATTTGTTCAATCTGGTCAAAGGTCAGATTTTAAGTCTGGAATGTTCCAGCTTGTTACACTTGAATTTGGCATTCAGCAGTTCAAGTCAAAAGTGAAACTATGGTTTCACCAAATTTTACTAGAGAGAATTTTTGAGTTCTGTAATAAAGTCCATTCTCTCTTGCTCATTCTGCAGAATTTTCTTCAATTAAAATTTTCTGGCCCTTACAAAGTAAAGAAGAAAATGAATGAGTTAAATTATAATATTAGTACTCAAGTCTAAGTAAATTAATGGAGTACTATTATGTTAAAAGAAATAGCCAAGTAAATCATGTAATTAATTTAGTTGTACCTGTCCCACCAACTGAGGATTTGAATGAAAGAATTCAGTTGGATTCTACTGATCTTGGAACAACCAATCTTCGGAATTCGGAAGTTATGGAAAATCTAGACCAGAAACTTTCTCATTTACAAAATCAAGAAAAAAGTGAACTTAAACAATTATTGTCTGAATATGAGCACTTGTTTCCAGATGTGCCTACAAGGACAAACAAAATTTTTCACGACGTTGAAATAGCAGATTCAAAACCCATGAAACAACACCCGTACAGATTGAATCCTTTTAAACAGGAATATATGAAAAGAGATTCAGTATTTACTGGAAAATGATTTTATAGAGCCCAGTAAGAGTGATTGGAGTTCACCGTGCATTCTTGTTCCAAAACTGGATAAAACTTTCCGAATGTGTACGGATTATAGGAAGGTGAACAGTGAGACAAAAACAGACTCATTTCCATTGCCAAGAATCGACGATTGTATCGACAAAATTGGAAATGCCAAATACGTCACTAAATTCGACCTTCTGAAGGGTTTTTGGCAAATTCCACTAAGGGAAAGAGCAAAAGAAATTTGGCATTTGTGACTCCAGATGGACTCTACCAGTATAAAGTAATGCCATTTGGGATGAAGGGTTCTGCAAGTACTTTTCAACGCCTTATGAATATGATTACTTCTGGTCTAGACAATTGTGATGCCTATATTGATGATGTCATCATCTACAACAACACCTGGAAAGAACATCTAGCCACGATTCGGAGGTTCTTCAACAGACTCACGGATGCAAATTTGACTATTAATTTATCTAAAAGTGAGTTCTGCCGTGCTTGTGTTACCTTTCTAGGACATATTGTGGGACATGGTCAAATTAAACCTATAGATGCTAAGGTCAAGGCTATTTCTGAATTTCCTGTGCCTGTCAGTAAAAAAACAGCTGATGCGATTTTTGGGTATGGCTGGGTACTATCGCAAATTTTGTTCTAATTTTTCTGATATTGTTGAACCTCTGACAAACTTGTTGAGAAAGAAAAACAAGTTTCTTTGGACTGAAAAATGTCAAGAGGCTTTCGATAGATTAAAGGCCATACTTGAAAGTGCACCAGTTTTAACAGCTCCAGATTTCAGTCAACCATTCAAACTATCTGTGGATGCAAGTGATGTTGGGGTTGGAGCAGTTTTGCTTCAAGATGACAAAAATGGTGTAGAACACCCAGTGTGTTACTTCTCTAAGAAATTAAATAAACACCAAAAAAACTACTCAACAATCGAGAAGGAATGCTTAGCTTTAATACTGGCATTACAGCATTTTGAAGTTGGTATCAGCTCAGCTTCTTCTCCGATTGTTGTGTTTAGTGATCACAACCCCCTTACTTTCATCAGCAGAATGAAAAATAAAAATCAAAGACTGTTGAGATAGAGTTTATTTTTGCAAGAGTACAATCTTGACATCAGGCACATTAAAAGAAAAGATAATTTAATTGCAGATGCACTTTCCCGTGTATAGAAATGTCATTTTCATATACACCTTTGTGTAAATTCATAAGGGTTCTTATGTAAATTTTTTTTACCTCATGTATAATTTACATCTGGTGAAAAAGAAATCTTTATTACATAAATCTTTCTTTTTTCTTTATGGGGGAAAGTGTTACGACCCTGTAGTTAAATTACATGTGTTAAAATTTAAATTCTTCTAATTCTTTGTTTCATTTTTATTTTATTTTTACATCATTAAATGTAATTATTATTATTATGATGATTATGTTTGCATGGGTCTAATAGTTTGTTAGAAACATCGTATTTATTTAAAACGTAAATGTGACTCGTGTATGCACGAGTTTTGTATGATAGTTTGTCATTGCAAGTAAACATTCAGGAAAAGCTGTGTAAATGATTGGCTGTGACTACGTCATTACTAATTATACTTGTTTACGCTTTTGTAATGCCTAGGTGTGATTTCAAAATCACACGTGTCCTTCGTGCATGTGTACATGAAATGACGTATTAGCTTGTTTTAAATGCACAGTTACCTGTAAGAAATATTCAGTCATAGTCATAGTCGTAGTCAGTCATAGTTGAGAGTCACATCATAACATCTTGTAGAGTTTCTAATACCTTAAGGAAAAGATATTTCTGTGCTGGAAAGAGGTGTTTGTTCATTCGTACGTATTAGGAACAACATGTGTGTTGTTAGTTGTTGTTGTTGTTGTGGGGCTTAACGCCATTTTTCAGCACACGATAGGCTATACATGGCGGCCAGTATTAATAGTGGAGGAAGAAACCGGGAAATCCGCAGAAAGAACCACCGACCCACGAGAAGCTACTGGCAAGCTTTCTCACATATCCACATTCACCGAATCTTAGACTCGAACCAACGCAGACAGAGGTGAGATGGCAGTGATCCGTAACGGACAGCGCTTTAGACCACTCGGCCACTCGGGGCCCCCGTGTGTTGTTAGTGGTGGTAGCTGTACTTCATCTACTTTCTAAATAATTATTTTCCCTGGAGAACAACCCTACTGGCTTTGGACAAAGACATTTGCTGAAATTATTTCTAAATTGGAGCAGAGCAATACAAATTGTGATTCACAGTGGAAATTCTGGACATTTTGTGTTAGCCTTCGTCTGACGTCATCATCCGCCATCTTGGAACGGAACTGAGATTCAGACTATATCAAATTAGAACTGTTTATTCACAGGACTTATGTTTTCACAATTTTAGGTCATATTTTTGGATCTTCTTCGTAAATCGTAAGTCTTGCTTCATATATTTATCTTTTCACCGTGTTTTCTAGGGAAATAAATTATTTTTGTTAAAATTTACAAAGCTTGTTGTAGTCACTCTTTCTTTGTGTTACTTTGAACGAGCCAATATGTAACACAACTAAAAGTTATGGTGGTCAGAGATAAACAACCACCCTTCAGATCATGGGCAAGGTGGGCACTTTCCCCCCTTCCTTTCAACTCCAGATTTCACCTGTTTTTGGCCTACATCCATATCAGCACAGCCCTGCAAAAATAAATTTCATTTCTCCAGGTTGATGGAATTTTACTTTGTCAAACACAGCAGCAAGGGTGGAGCATTTAATTCTTTGACACCCTGCAAACATCATGTTGACATTAAGCATATGACGTCCATCAAAATTGAAGCACCATCTGTATATAGCACATTTGTCAGACTGAATTGTTCATTCCTTTATTATTATTTGTTATCTTAATCTTGTTAAAATACTAACTATTAATTGACCCATGCTTTGATTTTAGCAGTGAAATATATTGATCGAAAAACAACAATAAACACAAGCTCATATTTCCACAGTTGATTTGTGTTGAATAAGTGTTAACACCCATACTGGATAGAGGCATTCATTACTGCTGTATTACCTGTAAGACCCCATTAAACTTGAAAATATCATAATCTTCCCCATCCCCAATGAAATGTTCAGTCCTAAATGTGATATATATTTATTTTTGTATAGAGACAAGCATATTTCATGCTGAAACTGCTTCTTATACAGTTCTGACAATGCTAACATTATGGTCATTATGAATAACTCCATTCTGACCAGGATTCACTCTGAGAATCCAGCGAGGAAGATCTCTATAGTGAGTGCAAATATGGCATTAATGACACTTGCATTATCTTCTAAAACCCTCCCCCCCCCATTGAACTATTGAAAGCAGCAAAGGCTGCATCAGATTAAGCATATATTTTGCCATCCAATGGATTTTAGAGACAAAAACTTGCTTATGTTTTTATTTAATTTCAGACTAGTGTGGCTGTGATTATGTGAGTGTTTGCACGTGTGTATGTGTATGGCATTGATATTGGGCAATGCTAAGTCTACCAACGATATCTTTCTTTGTAATTGTATTAATTGCTTTGAAAAACACAGACAAGTTAATTGTTTTTATTCAGATTTGAATTTACCAGTCATTTTCTTTAGGCTTACATGAAAAGATATTGTATTCTCAATTGGACAACATCACTTTTTTGGTCACACGCTGATTGCCCTTGGGACCTCAAACATACTTTTTTAGTCTCAAAAAATCCCCAGTATTATTTGGGAATATATCAGGCATGGATAAATCTCTTCAAACACAGAGTTACAAGTCATCTGAGCTTTATATCATGATATAGAAGTTTCTTTACTGGTGCTCCTGATATCTTATCTCAGCACAGGCCCATCATATCCTGGGGAGGCTTACCAGCCACTGTTCTGGCCAACTGCTGCTTTCAACTTTCACTATTTTCTACCTAAATGTACATGATTTAGCTTCACAGAGAGGAAAGTTTGAATCTTGTGGGGCCTAAGACATCTTTCCAGACAATATCCAGATTCTGTTTAAGAGTACAACCTTGTTTTAGGCATGGGATCTATAGATTTTGCAGGATTCCCTTGAAAAACATGACATTAAGGTAATACATGTACCTTTGCTCTCAGTCCATCAGGGGTTAACTTAACAGTATTGTCCATGTTCAACTTCCCAGTTGTACTGACTGTGTGTTAGGAGAGTTATTTATCCTTCCTTGAGGATGCAGTCATATTGCCCCTTGAATGGTCACTAAAATTGGGGTTGGATTTTCTTGCATTTCCTCCTCCTACTACATATTCTCCTAATATTAAATGTAATCAGGGAATAGGTTCAATGGAGAAAAGAAATTTTATTGCAAAATAATTTCTCCAAGATTACTTACCCAGTTAAGGTTCAAGTCCTTCCACTTCACCAGAGAAATACAAGCATTCTCATTGATGTTTTGCTTAAGCATTGAAGAATATCCAGTAAAAGGGTAGTGGTAGGCGTTAAGTATATTGTATCCCAGAAAATTTATTTTCCTTATATGCTATTTTTGGAAGTTTATATGATATAAAACCAGGGAGACTAAGTGTCTTCTTCTTAGGCCGGGTCACTTTGGAAGGTAGGGGATGTTATTTGCCTAACATTAATGTGATCAAGTAAGTATTCATAGAGAAACAAAATTTATGATGAAATTTTATTTTAATACATATTTTATATTCATAACATCAGATAGTTTAGAGCTTTGTTAAGGGGACATGAAGATGCCCACATCCACTGGTGGAAAACTGTACACAGCACAGTTATTAACTGACTTTGCATGACAAGCTTTGTTTTAGTCTTTGAAGCAGTATTGCTAGGATATTTTGAAAATTTTGTTCCAGGAGAAAGATTGCATATACATTTTTTCGAGAAGAATTTGACACTGCAGCAAAAAAATTATTCTTTTTCAGTCATCCATCTTCTCAAGCGCAGCATGCGAAACAAACAGAAACATGCACTAGAAGACTTTGAAGAAGTAAGTTAGTGCTTTTTTATAAATGACATTATTTTCCATTGTCATGTTAGTATTTATATGATGAAGAAAACACTGGAATAAAGAAATTATATAGCTTCATCATTTTTTGATCATCTTTGAATGGTAATGGGTGGTATATTAAGTATTTAATTCAAATATTTGTCAAATTGTTAATTTTGAAATTTACACTAGCATAAAATTTTCACCAAGTTAGCATGGAAACTAAAATTCCAAAAAAAATATTTTACATGGAATGACTAAGTTGCAGAAGGAATATTAAGTGACTTGTCAACTTAAGTGAATTCTATTTGGTGAACATTTTGAATGAATGAAAATATTTTGCATGGTAAGGATTGTGTTGCAGCATGTAGTACATTAAGAGACTTATTAATTCTTGAAACTTCATTTTGGTGAACATCTTGCATAAATAAAACGACCGCTCCGGTGGCCTAGTGGTTAGAGCATCCGCCTCGGATGTGGGAGGTTGTGGGTTCGATCCCTGGCTGAGTCATACCAAAGACTTACAAAAATGGTACTAACAGCTGCCTCGCTTGGCGCTCAGCATTAAGAGGTTAGTGTTAGAACTGATCGGCCTGGTGTCAGGATAATGTGACAGGGTGGGACATCATGTTACATGTCTGTGGCATGATGCCCCATTGCTAGACATCACTATAAACTGCCACACTGCAGACATCGTAGTGATATGACTGAAAAATTGTTAAAGCTACGTTAAAAATCCAAATCACACACACACACACATAAATAAAACTCATGGAAGAAATGTTGTGATTTAAAATACTTTATCCAATAAGCATGAATTACAGTCAGACCTGTTAAAAAGAATCACCTCAGAGACGTGAGAAAAATGCCCTGTTAAGACAGGTCAGGGCTCACATGTCCAGCTACCACTATCACTTTTATGATTGTGGCGACAGAAATCAGAGTTTGGCAACAAATTTAGCAACTATGTTTTATTGGATTTACAATGAAATAACCGCTCCGGTGGCCTAGTGGTTAGAGCGTCCGCCTCGGATGCGGCAGGTCGCGGGTTCGAACCCCGGCCGAGTCATACCAAAGACTTACAAAAATGGTACTAACAGCTGCCTCGCTTGGCGCTCAGCATTAAGAGGTTAGTGTTAGGACTGGTCGGCTTGGTGTCAGAATAATGTGACTGAGTGGGACATCATGCCACATGTCTGCGGCATGATGCCCCAGTGCTAGACATCACTATAAAACTGTCACACTGCAGACATCGTAGCGATATGACTGAAAAATTGTTAAAAGCTACGTTAAAAATCTAAATCACACACACACACACACACACACAATGAAATAACAGGTGTCATGCAGGGAAAGGGGTGGGTGGGGGCAGTCACTGAAATATTTGCTCTTGTCTGTACAATATGACTAAAACATGTCAGAAAAGCAAAGTCAACTTTGCCTCTTCATGAGTTAGCACCTACCCCCTTCCCTTTTCATTTCCCTAATTGAAGCCATTAATATTTTGTTACATATATGTAATTTAATTACTTGTGTGTTAGTTTTAAAAACTCTTTTATTTTATTTTTTTTTTCATTACATTTTATTGTAATGATAATTTTCATTGGATTTGAATCACTTTTCCGAAAATTGGCTTGACCCGATTAGATTATAACAGTTACTTCAGCATTATTTTTAACTCACCCTGGTTTGTAGATTTTGTAAACATTGAGTGGAAACGATTGGCTATTACCAAGGTCATGATCTGCTTGCGTGATAGCTCTAATTTGTAAACAGTTTTTTTAATTGAATCTTATAATAAGATTCACTAAGTTCTTTCTTGCCTACGTGATAAATGGCATTTTGTTTATTGTGCTGTTCAAATTAATAAATCACGTAGGCCCCATCACGTGAGCCACCATGTGATCTAAAATTGAGGCTTAAAACAGCCATTTTCTACTTGATCTATTCAGTCGTATCTTTACACCTTGCAGGTGCAAGGTGTTTCTATTGTTGATGTCAGATTGTTTTGAAGTTCATCTATTTTTTGGAATTTAATAATTCATTCTCTAGAAAACTACACAAGTGCTTCATATTTATAAAAGTTCTGGGAGAAAGATATTCAGTGGAAATTTATTCTGGAATTCTAAACGGAAACATTATAAATTGTGTGTCAACGAGGAATCGTTGCCATTAGTACAACGACCTCATCTGACGTCATCGCCTTCCATATTGGAATGTCATCGAGATTCGAACCTGGATTCAATTAGAACTGTTTAGTGATAGGACTTAGGTTTTTCAATTCTAGGATTAATATTTGGATTATATTCACAAACCGTAAGTCCTATTTCATATTTTTATCTTGTTTTTTAGGGAAATAAATTATTTTGTTAAAATTTACAAAGCTTGTTGACTTCACTCTTTTCTTTTGTTACATTTGTATGGCCTACACGAACAATTTTGTTTCAAATAGTGTATTGTATGTGGTTGTAAGTTGTACAACTTAGATATTTGGTATCAAAGATTAGAAATGTGCATAAAATAAATATTTTTATGCTAATTTTTTTTATGTTTTGGTGCCTTCAGATATGCACTTTATTACAGTTTTGCTGCCAACAATGTGAAATTCCACCAAGTGAATGAAATCAAAAGTTGTTTAATCTCAAAACCAAAGTCTTCCTATATTTCATTTGTAAAGATTGTGGGATGTGCTGATTTGCCCAAGAGAAGTATTTGTTGTCTATTTGGGGAACATTTACCTAATTTTGAGGTGACGGTCTCTAATGCTATTAATTAATATTATGCAGCAGATTTGTATTGTCAGAGAGAAAGTTTCTGATATTTTCATTCTAAATATAGCCCAACAGCATGAACGAGTGTTTTGGTATTGCAGTACTATTTAACTTGCAGAGTCATAAAACACCAGTTGATGGCTAAATTTTACCATTACAAAATTTGACCATTACTCCTATTTTGCTGTCAATTTGTCCTATTTAGACAGGAAGAAGAAGTCACTTTGCCAGAAATGCAAAGTCTAGCATATCCCCTGGATAAATATGGAGGTTCACTTAAAAATTCTTTACTTTTTCTCAAACTTTGTTCAAAGTATGATGGGGAAGAGGTAACTTGCTTGCTGTTTGGGATTTTTTTTTAGAAGCTAGCATGAACCCAGCAGGTGAATGCTTAATATAACCTTATATGTACAATAACTGGGTTTGTGTTAAACTTTACCCTTAAAAAGGTATGCCTTAGGTAGTTGATTGCTTAATAGAGTTGACCTTAAAAGCAGGTACATGTATGACTGTATACACACTTGGGATTGTACAGAACTTACCAACAACTTGGGTTGGAATAAGTACATGGAAAACTTAATCCTTGTTTACAATAGAAGTACAATGATACCATTTTCTAGCTACTGTACAGTATATCACTATCACAGGCACTTGGGGACAGACTGGTCAACTCATTTTAATTGAATTGATGGAGTTGTTTTCCTTTACAGTTCTAGCAATGTGTGCTGTATTTACATCAATGTAAAGCATCTAATATTTATGTAAATTTATTGTACTTAATCCATTGGTACTGGATTGCATGACCTATTGACCTTCACTTGTGTGCACCAGAGAGGATGGGGAGGGGGTTGCTCATATTTTATTAACGATTGTGCACACATCGTGCCTGTACATCATTAGTTACTATAGTAGGTTGATAAAAGAGAGGTTAGTTGACATCTGCATTGTTTATTTATATCTATTATGTAGTTCGGGAAAGAATCATCATGGAAGGCAGCTGCTGGGCATTTAAGTCAAAATTTTAAACAAAGTTTGAAGCATGTTTTTAAGTTTAAATGCCATCTAGGGGTCAGTACTGGAGAATTAAGTTTGCTTATGATGTATTAGATGCTTGTTAGATTTTCTTTATTTAAGTACTGTGTACAAAGAAAGGTAAATGGAACAGTGGCTGCAATTCAATTCAGATGATCTGAGTATTTAATCCTTAAGTGCCTGCAGTCACTATAGCAGATGTCAAGACAGTCAGGAGACAGTGATAACATTTATAATATTCCACTAATATTTAGGTAATATTTTTGGGTTAACCGTAAAACTTAGTAAACAGCATTTGTTTGCTTTGGTCACATCTATGTGTTGCATATATTCAGTGTGTTACAAATTTTATGTGAGATGTTAGCCAGGAAGGAGGAATGCCAGGGAAAAAAGCAATTGGTAGTCCATCTTAAATTAATTAGCCCAGAGAAAGTGTTAACCTTTTTATGGCTTTAAGACTTTCCTTGTTTCTTTGCAATTAGTGACTATGAATTATTTGCCGGTGTAACCATATATATTGCCTCTCCATGAATGTAGAAGAGACATATAGCATTATCTTGTCCATCAGTCCTTTAATAACTTTGTTAAGTGTTGTGTTTAGGTCAGAGAGCTGATGTGGCTCATCTGGTAGAGCATCTGACTCATAATCCAGGGGTCTTGGGTCTTTTATCCAGCCATGCTGGTCCAGGTCAGCCACCACATTGTGTACTTCGGAGAGGCACTTAACTCCCATTTCCTCTGCATGATATAGACAATAAAGTGGTGAAAGTGATGTTAAAAACCAACCAATCAGCCATTGTTGAGCAAAGAGTTGTGCAGTTTTTTTTAGAAATTTCATAGCAAATTAAATACTGGTTCCTGTCTGCCAAATGTAGTTCACTGTGACTTAAATTTCACACTTCTCTGACTTGTGTTAAGCTTTGTGTGTAGGACAGTAGCACCGTAGCACTGCTGACATGATCTTCGCAGTAAGACAAGTCCAAGAGAAATGCCTTGAGCAGAACATGAATCTGTATGCCATCTTCGTGAACCTGACGAAGGCATTCGACACAGTCAACAGAGACGCACTGTGGGTAATACTCAAGAAGCTTGGTTGTCCTCAGAAGTTTACCAACCTCATCCGGCTTTTCCATGATGACATGACTGGAGAGATTCTCTCAGACAGTGAACCCTCTGAGAAATTCCCCATATCTAATGGTGTCAAACAGGGCTGTGTACTCGCTCCGGTGCTCTTCAACCTCTTCTTCACGCAGGTACTGCTCCACGCCATCCATGACCTTGACCTTGGTATCTACATTAGATATCGCCTGGATGGATCAGTGTTTGATCTCAGACGCCTAGCTGCTAAAACCAAGACGCTTGAAAGACTCATCACTGAAGCACTCTTTGCAGACGACTGTGCCCTCATGGCCCGTGAAGAGATTCACCTACAGACAATTGTGGACAAGTTCTCTGAAGCCTCCAATCTGTTCGGACTCACAATTAGCCTAGGAAAGACAGAAGTCCTCTTCCAGCCTGCCCCAAACACTGTCCCTTCACAACCCTGCATCACCATCGGCGACACACAGCTGAAGAATGTGGACAGCTTTAAATACCTAGGCAGCACAATATCCAATGATGGCTCCCTGGACAAAGAGATCACTGCGAGGATCCAAAAGGCCAGCCAAGCACTCGGACGACTTCAAACCAAGGTCTTGCAGCACAAGGATATACACTTGTCAACAAAGTTGAAGGTGTACAATGCAGTTGTCCTGACGTCTCTCTTGTATGGCTGTGAAACGTGGACTGTATACCGAAGGCACATCAGTCGGTTGGAACAATTCCACCAGCGTTCCCTGAGAGCCATCATGAGGATCAAGTGGCAGGACCGAATCCCAACCAGGAAGTCCTTGACAGAGCAAACACAACAAGCATCGAAGCCAAACTGATCCAGGCCCAGCTTCGTTGGACCGGCCATGTCATCCGCATGGATCAAAACAGAATCCCAAAGCAACTGTTCTTTGGCGAGCTAGTCCAAGGCAACCGAAACCAAGGCCGCCCTCACAAAAGGTACAAAGACAACCTCAAGATGCACATCAAATGGGCAGACCTTCAACCGCATCAGCTCGAGCTCGCTGCCTCAGACAGAAGTCACTGGCGAGTCCTGACCAGAAAAGCCAGTTCCACCTTCGAGGCTGACCGCCGCCAGCGTCTTGCTGCAGCCTGTGAGAGACGTCACAAAGCTGCGTCTCAGCCACCCTCAAGTACCGGTGTCCCATGCCCCACCTGCAACCGCCTGTGTTCATCGGAATTTGGACTCCGGAGCCACATACGCGTCCATCGTTGATGAGACTGCACAACATGTCTTCCTCGGCCCCGAGAGACTACCAATAATAATAATAATAATAATAATAATAATAATAAGTAGGACAGTTTAATTGTATTGAACAGCAAATGCATGCGGTTGTGTGCTTGCGTCAGCATTGGTGAATACAGTACAGTTCTCTGATTGATTACATTTAGATCAGTTTCAAATGTGAAGGATCATACAGAAGGGGTGTGGTGGAAGATGAAAGTTTTATGAAAACATTTCTAATGATACTTACATTTGGCAAAATGTGAATAAGTCATGATAATGTATAGCAATCCTTAGCGCTACAGGAATTCAATATACAGTAGATCATATACATCATTCTGATTGCCCCTTGGTTCAGGCACAAGATTTGTTAAAAAATTAAGGCAGGGTAATGAAGGATACATAGTCAAGCAAAGAAAACATCAAATGCCTTTCTCACATCTGTGCAGCGGACTTATCATTCCCCAGTCATTTTGCTAAGCTACACAATACAAGTTTGAAATGTCATATCAGCACAAATACTTATAGTTTTTATCTTTACTGATTATAGACCAGAGGAGCTTATGTGATGGCATGTTGTCAATTATCTATTATCTGTTTGTCATCTGTATGTTACCACAAATTTGTTATTGATGCTCCTGATACTACTTGGAAGATTGCCATTAAACTTTGCACACTCGTATGTAGTCTAGTTGGACCTAAATGAAAATTGTGCTTTTCAGATATCAGTATGACCACAAAGGCAGGCATTTAGAAACTCTTATTATCACTATTCCATCTGAATTTTTGGCATGTCAAAATTCGGTTTAGAGTAAAAGACTTCTTATGATGTCTTTCTGGTCCTAAATGAAAATTGATCCAAACTTACATCCAATATGGCTGCTGTGATGGTTGTTATCAATATGCTTTCACTAGAAGTCATCTTATATGTAAAGTTGGTTCTAAATTAAAGTCTCACCACTGGACATCAAATATAATCTCATTTTTGTCCATCTTGAATATAATTTTTGCTAGTGCTGAATGAATGATCTTATTTAGTAGAGTATCAGTCCCTTTGAGGGCCTCATGTTTATGTCAAATATGCCTGTAATTATTGTTACAAGAAATATTGTTGTAATTAGGAATCACTGTACATGTCATCTTTGCCATCCTGGGGTTGTTGATCCACATTGTTTCACAAATAATAGTTATGGAATAATCAGGGTTCCCACGCTACCGGGAAATCGGGAAAAAGTCGGGGAAAAATGATGTTTTTTTTGTCGATCATGAAAAGTCCTTGAATTTTGCAAATATTGATGAAAGTCGGGGAAAAAAACGGGGAATTTTCCACCACCACTTGAAGCTCGAAACAATTACGTAACAGAGTCATAACTCAACTGATCGTGAGTTAAATTTATCGAGATCTGACCAGAATATTCGGAGGTTGCAGTATGGATCATTTGAGTGCTTCATATAAACATATTTCTTGAGTCAACCCAAACGCTCAGTGGATTAGATTCAACTAGTAGACAAGAAAAAAACTAAGGCATTGATGAAATTTGACCCGGTACTCGCGATTAGCATTGCTAGTCGCACGAGTACACGTATCTCACAACCCACATGTTCATGACATCATAAATCCAGTAGTCACATTTTATCAATAATAACCCATTTCAAATGTTGTAGAAAAAATAAAAAAAAATATTAATAAAAACAAAACAGATAAAGAACACAAAGTCCTCTATATTTATTCCGAGAACAACTAGCAGGGTTTTGTTGTATCATGTGACTATAATGTTGACATGTGCTCTCTGCTTCATGAATCTGACTGGCCAGATTGCTGCGACAACGACAGGTTTCTTGTCATTGTTCTCGAAATATGTTGATATGTTCTTTCTGGTTTTTACAAAAGGTATCTGACTTTCATTTAATATAATTGAATTTTTGTACAACATTAAAAAGGAGTTTGTTGTTGATATCACGTGACTGTTTGACTTCCGATGTCGTTGTTTGAGATTTGTAAAGTCATGTGACCAGTTAAGCAAATGGCGAGTACCGGGTCAGGTTTCATCTATGCTGTAGTTTTGTCTAGTCCGTCAGCGGATTAAAGACATAATGATTATAATACTTGCCGTTTCTGAGAAAATAAAACCATTTTCCTATCGATTTCATGCATGTATGAGTTGATATTACATCACTTAAATTTGCCGGCTGGTAAGCGACTACCATATGTCGCAACTGCACGGTGGCGGCAAATTCCAAAATTCCACACCCCATCCTAAATGTCCAAATGTGAAAAATGGGTGGGAATATTCGGAGGAAACCCGTATTTGAAAACGGACTGCTATTCGTTTTAAACTAAATTTGTTGTCCAAAATGTTGAATCTCTGAGCTGATCTTTGGTGCGAAACTATTACAAAGTGGCATCTAGCTTGAAGCATTGGTTTCAGATCTTAATTAGGACACAGGAGAAATGGGAAATTTTCATCCCTTGTATTATATATTAAACAACAATACAAGTACCTATATCAATACAGGTTTGGGGGCTGGTTTATTGAATTACAAGAAGACATGATTTTGCAGACAATTCAGTCCTTGTTTATACAACAAAATATAATTTTGAAGGTCTTTTATCAAAATTTAAATCAACCCTTTTGTAAATGTTTTTTAAATGATGGATTTTTAACCAAATCCTCTTAAAGAGCTTAGGTTGTTTGAAAAATCTTGTTTGGATTTTATTGGTACAGATTAATTGAGGGTTAAACTATTTTCGTTACAAGATAAGATTCTAATACTTTTGCATTTATTGGTTTTTCATACTGTGATATGAAAAGTTTACTTTGTATATATCATGCATATATATTGCTCTAGAACTCTTTAGAATTAAATGTTTGAAAGGAAACAAAACTAATTTATGTTCATTATGTTGTTTCCACGTAGCAACATAATGCAGGTCTGCAAAGTAAAGTTTGAATTTTTATTCTGTACATTGCAATGACTTTGCATGCCAATTTATAGGAATATAGTCAAACTTGTTTTGTGTGATACATTTTATGGTTTTGTACATGATCATCTTTTCTGACTTAGATGGTTCAGAGCGTCTTGAAATAGGAACATCTTTAGATTTAGAAAACGCATGTTTTATAATCTAAAATGTTATTTAATACCATTCAGTAACGGTCATGTCTGAACCTTGAAAAAATTAATTTCATCCCGGAAAAAGCCTGGAAATGACCTGGAAATTTATCTTTAGAAAAGCATGGGAACCACGAATAATGTGCATCAACTACAGTAAAGCAAGCAGTATATCTTTAGGACTGTAGAGACCACAAACAAGCTTGTGTACATGAATGATATTTAAGGTACAGTAAATAGATCTGACAGTTTGCCACTACATATGTTTGTGGGAGTTAATTATATTTCCTTATAGTTCATTTCCTCCCTTCTTGAAGTGACCACTTGAAATCTGGCCCTTAATATTACTTGTACATAAAGCATTGTTTGATTGCAGAACTGAGAGTGGGTATCTCATGTTAGTACAGTAGTCTGCAAATTACCAAAGACCAGTTTCTTAATCTTTTATTAAGACACTATCTTTATTGAATAATTTGGTTTATAGCCTATCTAAAATAAACAGTCTGATACATGACCTGTGCAATCAACCTCACTTATTGAAAAAAGCAGATGTAGAAAAAAATAAAATAAAAATGAGTCAACAGTAAATTCACTGGTAGTCCTACCGGGTATTTCCACAGATGCTTATATACTAAGGCTTTATTAATATACAACATCAGAAGATGAAAATGAAGGTTAAGGTCCTTTATCAGTGAATTGAGGTCTGGTAATATGCAGAGAGATGTTTAGAGAAGACCCAGTTGTGAAATCTTAATGGCTGGCCAGAAGTTGAAGCATGTGACTGTTGACATTTCTGTGAGAAAAATCTAAATCTAAAAGTCTCTTTCCATCTTTCTATGTAACATTCCATTTGCTTGAGATTAAGGGATAAAACTTCGTATACTTGTACATCTTGGAAAGTGTGATGCTTACCACATTGGGGTTTAGATCATCATGGTCAAGTTTATGATTTAATATTTTGAGATTTCCATTACACTTTACATTCCAGTCAATAAATTCAGAGGTGTTAGAAATTAAAAGGTGAAATTTGTTTTACTAATATATCATCATTCGATGGTGTGTTGTGTTTGTATTGAAGATCAAGTTCTTACGTAAGTATTTTAAGTTTTCCATCACATTTTCCTTTGCATTTTATAACTTTGGAGTCCTTTCAGCTTGAAACTTGGTATACTTATTCATTATCATAAGAAATGACTGATGTGTAACATTGGTGGTCGTGTATCCTCAAGTATTTTTAACTCCAGTGGTCCTAGACCAGAAGAGCTTATGTCCATCTTCCATTGTCCATTAGCACATGGTTGATTACTGCGACTTCTCCTGAACTACTTGGAGGATTGCCATGAAACTTCACAATCTTCCCAAGATCTAGCTGGTCCAAACTGAATATAATCTGGCTTACACAACCATTTGAACGTCTTGTTACTGCTGCTTCTGAATGGATGGTGATATCAACATGTGGTTTTCATGAAAAGACTTCTTATTGTATCTAGTTGGTCATAAATGGTGCCAGTCATAATCCAACATGACCACCATGGCAGTCATCTTGAAAATTTATCATTTTTCATTCTAAATAGAAAGTCATATAGACATGGGATTTTGCTGTTTAACTTACAAGAAGCAAGAGATCAATGAATGAACCTTGATACACATGTATATTGTCACTTGATATGTTGCATATGTTGTGGTCCTATGTTCAAGGGCAAGGTCACAGTTAATATTTTACAGTTTTGTTTCTACTTTGTATTTTAAAAGCTGTTTTTCGTTTCTGGGATGAATCATTGTATACTTCTGTTTCTTTGTTTGTTGGCATTGCATGTAACAGTCATAACTTTGTCATCAAGGTCAAGGTGGCTAATCAAGTTCTTCCCCTTTTCTGTACATTTACTCTAATGCCAACTGAGACAGACATGTATGACTTTGCTACTTTCCACGCCAGTCAAATTACTTTATAACTCTGTCTCAATGTTCACAGCCAGATTTCATCACTGTATAACTTTGGTAACCTCGCCAGAATATGTGGGGAAGAAAAGTAGTTGACTATTCTAGCTACATGTTAAACTCTGGAGCCGATCTTAAGTCATATATGGGCTACTGTGTATGAAATGCATCAGTGTATATATTTATAGTTGGATGAATGGACATTTGTATGTATATATTCATGTCTCTCATTCACTTATGCATTCATTCATTTATTTACAGGCCATGCTTAACAAACTTCTGAAATTCTTGAGTGATGAAACAGAATTCCTTCGTGATCAGGCTAAAGAACAAGTGAAGTGAGTTTACCATAATTTGATAAAATATAAGCAGGTTTGAATAAAATATCTAAATTCTAAGAAATAGCAATTTTTACACTTTAATGCTTACAGTTATGTCATTATCTTCTATTAATTTTGTTTTTAATATTTATCTCAGACATGTAAAAAAAAAAGCTAAAAGTTTCATCATTGTCTTTTTTTTGGTTTGGTATTTTATGGCATGCATGTAGGTTATTTAGTGTTGGGGCAATTGGAGTAAAGTGCCTGTCCAAATAACACACCATGGCAGCTGACACAGGATGATCTGATGGTAAAATTCAAACTGCACCATTTTGGTCATGAATGTGGTACACTAACCACTGCACCACTGCAGTTCCTTGTGTCATTGACATTCAGATTTAAACTGAGATCATGTCATAGTGGAGATCTGACAGGCAGTCATATAGTGTTCATGATATATGTAGTTCCCAGTCTGTTTATATTTAGTAGCCTATCAGATAAAACGTTGAATTTTGTGTTTGGGAGAGTTATCATTGGTAATTATATGTTCCAAAGTTTCTTAGTTACAGCTGTAAACTGTAAGTTGATTGGTAAACAGCATGGCCTTGTCTTGCTGCCTGTTAGATGTTCATATTAATAAGGTAGATCTTGATTTTAGCCAGACTGTATCATTGATAAAGAGGTTTACTTTATCATTTGTGATGTGACAAGATGTTTTGCACTGGAATAATGATTGTGTACTGTATGGGTTTTCATCTAACTAGCACATGATAGAAGTGCCTGGTAATAAATAATTTTGGCACTTTCTTAAAATGAAAAATCACGGGAAAGTTTCATCTTCTTTTATTTGTATATTCCTCCTAAAGGAAATATGAAAGTATTTTCTGCAGTCAATGTCTACTGTAATACTACAGAAACTACAATTTATTCTCAGTATGTTTGGTGTGGAGTGGAAGAAGGAAATAATTTGTTGTACCCCTCTTCAAAAAGTAGGTAGAATGTAGAATTTTGTTCATCTGCCTATCCATGCATTCATCTGTCTTCTTGTCCGTGTTGCAGTGTTTGTATACTTGAAGCCAAGCTTGCAACATGTCTGTTTCTTGTGCAAAAAATGTTTCATTTCTATATTGTGACCTACATTTCAAGGTAAACTCTGCATAAAAAGTATGTCTGAGCTCTGATTCTAATACTTATTCACCTATTGCATCCAAACTTGCAATGTAGTTTCAGATTGAGATGAAATTGTGCACCAAAGCTATTTCATTGTGGCATGGCATACTTTTTATGAGTTTTTTCAACAAGTTTCAACATCATGTTTTAGCACTCTACATTTTGCCATGCTTATACTTTGCAGAAAGACATGGACATTTCTTTTTGCAACAGTCACTGTCATCTTGGTTGCATTTTGATCTATTTCTCAGATTTATGCATGTATATTAATATGATTAGATTGATACATTAATTATGATGAATGCTTTTTCATAATTTTCAAAGTGGGTCACAGTGACTATTTGTTAATGCTTCAGTAATTAGGACCCAGCATTGAGATGCATTAACCAGCACTGTCCTAGAACCCTTCGACACAATTTAGTATCATTTGGTACCATAGTTGAATAGTCTGATATATGACCATGTGTCTTTTAAAGGTTTCACCTTTTTGGCTTCATTTTGTACACAGTTTTGTATCTTCGCAATAGCAGTTTCTTGTAACCAGCTTAGCGCAAGAACTATTCAACTTATTCTCTTGTGATTTGGTGTAGAAACTAATGGATGTAAATGTGCCTTTTTGGCATTGCATCAATTCTAGTTACCTTTTGACAAAGTTATATCTTGCATGAACCCTAATATTTGTAATCCCCATCACAATGATGGTGGGGCATATGGTGCTGCAACTGTCTATCAATCCATCATTCAAACATAGGTTAAGTTTTGTATTAGAGTCAATTTTCTGGCACTGTAGTGAAGCATCTGAACACATTTCTTGATCACACAATTTGTTTTTCTTTTTAATTTCAGGCTTAGAAAACAAGAGAAGAGAGAGGAGAAATACTTACATGATTCTCAGGAACGAGCCTTTTGGAGGGTACAAAAGCCTCCAGTAAGTTAAACATGCACTTTACATGTACAGACCTTTTTGTTTCGGCTGAAGTCACAAATGAGATATACATATTACTTTTTCAGTAGCAGCAGTTGTGGCTACAATGATGTTAAGGTTTGTTTGTGAGGATTTTGTTTTTAACTGTTATGTAAATCATAGTTAGGAACAGCACACAGTTGGTTAGCATGCAAGACATTTTTTTTGTAGCAGAACGGCATTGATGTTTGAAAAATATTGAGGTATTTAGTTTTTAGATGCATCTAATAGGGATATCATGGGTGAGAAGGGCCAATTATGATACTGTTAAACTGGATTCATTATTAAATAATCTACCCTTTATGACCAGTTCAGTTTCAAATATGACTTTTGTTTTGCTACTGATGCAGCTTCAAAAATTGCATGGCCCATCAAAAACTGATCAAGAACTAATAATTATAAAAACACTTGTAGGATGTATTGAATTATAAAAGTTACGGTATGCTCAGTTTGTTCCTACATGAGATGTGAATTGACTTAGAAATATTATAAATGGAGAATAAAATTATATTATAAAGTCAGCAACAGAAGCATAAACATGTTTCTTCTTCAAATACATTCCTGAATCACATTATGTTAGGAATATTAACCAGCTATGAATGCAGCCTAGTAAAAAACAAAAATCTTTTTCTGGCTATCTCATTTAGACAAAAAGGCAATAACTCTTGCCCATTTTCTCCCCTTGCCACTGCAAGGTGCTGCTAGTTTTTAGCTTGCTGTTCCACTGCACCTTTTGAGAAAATGGTCCAGACAACTAGATTTACAGGGATCTTACTGACAGATCTGTCTGTTTAGCCATACTGTTGGCAGCATAACCTTAATATGATGGAATTTTCAGTGACAAATCTGTCTGTCCAACCAGGCCCTTGGAGTGGCTGGTACCTGTGATAGCTATTGAACTGTCCCAGCATGATGTTGTTTTGTTTTTTTTTAATCAGACAGTCTGGCCAGCTAGGATGGGGATCTTAGTGAAGATCTGTCCTTTTAGCCATGTGCCGTTGGCGACATACCTCACTGTGATGGAGATTTCAGTGAGAAATCTGTCCGTCCAGCTAAGCCCTTGGCCGGTATTGCCGATAGCCAGATCATCTTCTATACTGCTAGCATCCAGGCCAAACATACATCCAGCAAACCACCTGGCTGTTCAGCAGTGCTGGACTTCCCTATGTTCACTACTTATCCAAATGGGTGAGTTAGTTCCATTTTCAAAAAGGATGGCATTAAGCCATTGATACCACCTGGTATGGCTGATTCAGAGCTTCAAGCAGAACTGGGTCAGGACACAACACACAGTGAGTGTGACATAGCTCCTACAAATCAACCATACTCAGATCCAACCTTGGAAGTAGAGAACATTTATAGAGTGTTGGAAACTTCAGAATGCCATCCACCTCCTACCATTAATCGAGACAATAAAGTTAAAGTATCAGTAGATTTCGACCAGGAGGAAGAGACGCAGTCATTTGGCTTCTTTTCCAGTTGGCTAGAAATTAAGGAGATCAATGACCCCCTGTCAGGTAGAATTGCTGACCCAGGATTCTAAAGCTTTCCTTTCATGAAGCCAAGTACCAGCAATGTTCTCAGCTTGCTGGTTCAACACTTACTCAGACACCTTTAGTACTGATCTTCTGGACCTTGATAAAAGAAAAACATACGAAATCTAGCAGCATGTCACATGTCCGCTCCACTGTTTTAAAGAGGACAAAAATGTGTTCCATGCCACGTCCAAGCTAGCCCAGAATGTATTCACTACATCTTCAGTATTAGATTTAAAGGCCAATGCACTGACTACATCAAGCAACTTCAACCTGATATGATGTGACGCATGTCTGCAGTCCATGTCACTCAAGCTTTATCCTATCCAAGCTTTACCAATGATCCCATTTGGGTCACACCATTACTGTTTGGAGGAAAATTAAAGAAGTTCTGAGGCAGGTAGCTCAGGAACTGCCCCTCTAACTCACTGCTCAACCCACAAAGGCATTTTGAAACAATCAGACCAGCCACTGCTGGGAAGATAAGCAGACTATGGACAAGGAATCTTTACTGTCCAGTATGCAGTATAGACCCCAGCCTAATTCCAGGAGACAAGTCTAACCCAGCTAGGAGGCAACCATATAGAGGTGGCAGGAAACGAAGTTTCTCTGCATTCAAGCCTCCTAACTCTAGACATTGACCTACCCTCCCAGCCACCCACAGACAGCATACCTGTGGACAGCCGCCTCCTTCAGTTTCAGGCTCACAGGATCTCCCTATTTCCTCAGACCGATTGGGTGATCCAGCTCATTTTGGAGGGGCTTTGGATTTAATTTATCCTTTACCCTCCACTTCTCTCCTCTCTCCTCTTAATGGATGTACCATCAGATGAGGAGAAGGATGCTTGTCTACAGCTGGAGATACAGTCACTCATCAAAAGACAGGCAGTGGAGATTGTGCAAAGACCATGATCACCGGGGTTTTATTCAGTGCTATTTCTTACTCTGAAGGCAGAAGGCAAGTTGATGTTGATTATCGACCTGAGTCACCTCAGCCAATTCATTTCGCTACTGAAGTTCAAGATGGAGATGGCAAGATCAATCCATCTCTCTATCCAATGGGATGAGTATTCCATCAGTCTTGATCTGACCGACACATATTTTCACATCCCTATCCACCCCTCATGATGGAAATTTCTGTTTTGCTTACCACAACACAGTTTAGCAGTTCAAAGTCCAGCCCTTTGACTTCAACATCAGCACATGAGATTTTACCATGGTTATGGATTGCATTGTCGTCCTGTTCCTGTTGATTTAATTTACAATGACAGCAGCGTAACTGGGCAACATTCCTCCAAAAACATATGGTAAGTTCTATTCTACTCCAAGGCAGAAATGATCATATCTCACTGGGAAAAGTCCAACCTCCATCCATCCCAGCTTTTTGTCCATCTGGGTATGAAGTTTATCACCAGCATGAATCTGGTATGTCTTCCTCATGGTCATGTAATCAGGATCATTGAACTCATTGAGTCCATTTCCAAGAGGACTTGGATTTCAGTGGGAGAGTTCTTGCAGCTCCTTGGATTATTCAATGGAGCAGCAGACTTCATCCCACTCATCTTTTTATGTACCCCTTACAAATGACATTGCTAGCACAATGGCACCCCTTTCCAAATCCCATCTATCAAACAGTCATGATGATGCCCAAGATAAAGGATCCCAATGTAGAAGCCCCAAGTAGAATTAACAGTGTGGGCTGATGCCAGTACAAAGGGTTGGGGTTCCCACCTGTTGCTGAACTTCACTACCATCAGCGACATGTGGGAGCCAGGGGAGCAGTCTTTATAAATCAACCTTTTAAATATGAAGGCTGTCATCAATGCCTTTCACTTCTAAAAGGATCAACTCTCAAGCAAAATGATCCTTATTATGTCCAACAACCCTGTGGCGCTGATCAGCCTCATACTTGGGGGTTCCAAATCACCCAACCTGTGTTCTGATTTGGCAGTTTCTATGTTGGTGCAACAATCTCCAGATCAACGTACAAATCAGACACATTCCTGGCAGACTCCAGGAAAGATCAAGTCCTTCATACTGAATGGTCTCTCCATCAATTGTTTTTACTTGGGTCTGCGCACTTTGGGGGCATTTGATGATCGATCTCTTTGTGACAAAGTGGAATCACAAGTTGCTCACCATTGTCTGCCCAATTTCAGACCAGAAACATGGGCAGTGGATGTTCTGTCAATTGTTTGGGAGGGTTTGTAGGCATTTGCCTATCCTCCCATGGTCTTGTCACCAAAAATAATCTAGAAGTTACGATGTCAGAAATGCAAGATGATTCTGATAGCCCCTCTCAGATGGGACAAGTCCTGGATTACCAATCTATTCAGTCTAGCGATAGATCTGCCAGGAAGATTCTGGCCAACCTGAATCTTCTCCAGCAATCATGGTCATGGGTGTTCCATCCCTGCCCAGACTGTTTTCTTCACGCTTGGCTCTTGTCCAGAGAGCCTTGTGAGACAAACAGTTTAAACCTTCAATTGTGGAGAGAATCTTGAGAGTAGGAAAGGCCTTCATTTTGTAGGCTTATGAGGGAAAGTGGCATATTTTCAGGGACTGGCGCCATATCAATAACATCGTCCTTTGGAGTGACTCAGTTCCTCAGGTGGCATGCTTTTTTCTCTGGCCTTTTGAAGAGAAACAGTTGGCCTTAATTACTATCAAAAGTTACTGCTTCATGATATGAGACACATTCTGGCATCATGGCATATCGGGCATGATAAAAATCATTGGATCTTTAAGCCAATTTTGATCTCAGTTGACCAAAATCCTTCACTCTGTTTCAAAAATGGAATCTGTCTTGGGTTTTAACATGGCTCAATCCTTTAGCCCACACATTGCTAAAGTTACTATCATACAAAACATGTTTTCTGATATTGTTAACTTCAGCATGCAGGGCAAATGAGATACATGCTCTTTTCTGTCGACCTAATCTTATTAAAATCAGATCTCAACTGTTATACATGAAGATCTGACAGTGACCGCTTAGGGGTCATGTTCTGGTAACCTATGCTAATTATATCAGCCAATCAGATGAAGTCTTATATCTTCAACCTTTGGAGACTGAGCAGTGTGGATGAGGAGCATTAATGTGTGCCGAATGATTTGATTCACTTTCAGATTTTTGAAAGCTGCATTTCCATTGGCTAATTCAAAGGTCACCAGAACATGCCCTCTATGTGGTCATCATCAGATCTTCATGTAGGACAGTGGAAATCTGATTTTAATCAGATTGTCTGTCGACCCAATCTATCTTCAGTTCAGATTGGATTGTTCTGTGGTCCTCTTGACACAACCAGACTTCATAGCCAAAAATAGGTCACCATCTGTCGGTAGTCAGAGTCATTATTTGCTTGCTCTCTTCCTTAGATAGGTCTCGAATAGCTGTCATGCAAGATCCTGTTCATGCACTAAAGCACTACATGAAATGTACAGAGACAAGCTGTGGCACACACAAATGCCTCTTTCTTCCAGTGAAAGCTGGAAAACAGGATATCACCCTTCAAACCACTGTTTCATGGCTGAAATAGATTATGTACTTGGTGTACTTGGAGGTCGCAGAAGTTCTGAGTCACCTCATGAAGATTACTATATATGGGAATGGAGTGCTCTTAGCAAGCCTCACGTTCGAAGGTAACGTTTCTGAGTTATATTAGAAGCTGTTGGTGGCATGCAAAGTCAAACTTCTCAAGTTTTTATCCCAAAGATTTAGCTTTGCAGAGGCGAATCTGGTAGGTCTGGTGATGGCAGCCCAGATGAACACCAGACCCAATTTAAACAATCAACACAGCCTATCAGCTTAGCTGGATTCGACCGCTCTGGTGGCCTAATGGTTGGAGTGTCCACCTCGGATGCGGGAGGTTGTGGGTTTGATCCCCGGCTGAGTCATACCAAAGACTTACAAAAATGGTACTAACAGCTGCCTCGCTTGGCGCTCAGCATTAAGAGGTTAGTGTTAGGATTAGTTGGCCTGGTGTCAGGATAATGTGACTGGGTGGGACATCATGCTACATGTCTGCAGCATAATGCCCCAATGCTAGACATCACTATAAACTGTCACACTGCAGACATCGTAGCGATATGACTGAAAAATTGTTAAAGCTACGTTAAAAATCCAAATCACACACACACACACACACACTTAGCTGGATTCACCAGTAAAATTTTGTAGGCAAGAAGATTTCAGTAATCATCTTCTTAACCATATGTAGGTGTTGCAGATCTAGTGACCCTAGGCTGTGATGCTTATGTAATTAGGAGAATAGGTTATCTTTCACATGGGGAATCCAGCCATCTTTCCCAAGAAGGATACCTGAGATAGAGGTCAGATGCTCAGTAGTGTGATTGGAGAACATATTTGAAGGAGAAAGCAAACTTTTAAGTAAATTATATTTCTTCAAGAATACTTACCCAGTCACATTACTTAAAAACCCTTGCAACCACCCTGCCATGCGAGCATCCTCATTAGCATATTGCTTGATTAAAAACTAGTGACTCCTGGTAGTGGCAAGGGTAGGTAATTGGCAAGAGTTATTGCCCTTTGTATGAGATAGCCAGAAAAAAAAAATTATTTTCATCTTTTAGTAGGGCTGGATTTATGAGGTAGCAGGCTAATATTCCTAACATAATGTGATTGCGTAAGTATTCTTGGAGAAACATAATTTACTTAAAAGTTTACTTTTTACATTTGCCATTTTATTAAGAAACTTCTTACTACTTAAGGTCACTAAGTGTTTCTTTAGTATCAACATTACCAAAATCATAACTCTTGATTTAAAATAGTACTCTTTTACACATATCATAATCTTGGTATAACATTTCATATGGAGCATGGAGAGCATAGTTGTTAAGCTAAATGCTTTTAGTCTTAATTCCTAATAAAGTATTTGCAGATTTTCCCCGAATATACTCCTTTTCTGCACCTTAGAGACCACACAATACCTTTGCTTAATCTTTGAGCTAATGGGAATTGGCTTATTTGTTAGAATTTGTACTGCCAGAATAAAATAAACCACATACTGGCAGTAAAACAACAGGCTCTCACATAATTGTCAGTTATTTTATTCTCTTTTGCCAAACCCAGAGTCTCTTCCCTGGGTATATATTTAACACTGTAATTGTTTTTCACATTTTTCAAACAGTTTCTAATGGTTTGAAGTCTCCATTTCAAATAGGGTTGAGTTATATTACTTGCAAACTAACACTAATGTATGCAAAAACAAGATTATATAATTTTGGGTTTTATTAGAACTTGAAGTAAAATTAAAGTTTGATTTCATTTCATGTGCAGCCTGGTCAGATTCGGTGCTTGGATGAGGGACCAAGTCGATATTTCCAGCCAAGTCAGATGATCTCAAGGAAACAGAAAAACAGGGACCTTTTACAGAAGGAGGTAAGATTTATTGCATTGCGATTAGTTTGAAGGGTTTTGCAACTTTTTTTCTTTTCAATGAAGCCTGTGAAAGATTAATTTATCAATTTTCAGACATCATTGTTGTAATAAACCATTACAAAAGAGGTTGTGAAGATAATGTTACCGTTGTCCATATGCATTCATGTGTGACCCTTTGTTTGTCTAGTTAAATTTTTACAGTTAGATCAGTTTTCAGGTCCTGTTTTGGGAAATCCATCTTTCCATGAATGCATCTTTTGTTTTTCTTCTTTGTTCTTGTCCATAAGAAAGTCAAATAGACTTTAAGGTGACCTCCCCCGCTCCTTTTAGGGCTACAAAAAAAATGCTTTCTCGATGATTCTCCAATAAGTCGGTGTGTATTTTGCAGGTCTGATCCATCTGAAGGGTTGGCTAGTCGTCAGTATATAGGAGTTGCACTTTTGAAAAATTAACAAGTGAAACTAAAGGGATGGATGGCAAAACACAAAATATTAATACAAACACAAGTTGTTTGGACATGCATGAAAGTGGAGGTATTTAATTTACTGGTAATATTGTAAAGGTATTAAAATCCAGTAAACTGTAGATATAAGTATGTTGTAACGAATACTGTTAAGAAACGAATAACACAATGCATACCATATATGCATTCCTGAATTGGAATAGAGGCTTGAAAAAAATAAAATTATTTAAATTGACATTACTTTTATGTACTTCAGACATCTAGAGTTCACAATATTACCCCTGAATTTATCAGATAATTTTGTATGTCAGACTTCAGAGGTGACCTCTACTCTGCAAGAATCAAATTTTCAGTTTAAAAAAAAAAACATAGACTTACCGTATATACTCATGTATAAGCTTGTTCATGTATCAGCCGACCTCCAAATTGAATAGGTAAAAACATTAAAATGTGCATGACATGCACATAAGCCAACACACAGGTCTGAGACTACATCATGAGATGCATGCAGTAAATTCTAAATGCATTAATTCAGGCAAAACTGTTATAGCAAAAGTTTTGCGTATACCTCTCTTTGGTGTTGGCATGCATGATTATTAGATGGAAGTGTTATAAGTTAATATATTTTGATTTGAAAAGTCAATAAATTTATTTAATTTTCTGTTTTCTTATTGTTTCTGCCTAATTCAGATTTGTGTATAATTTGATTGGACGATGACATGAACTGAGCATTTGTGGGTTGCTGTTAGAGATGTCAGAATTTAAGGAAATTTCTACCGGGTACCCATCAATCCTAACGATTGGTTACATGGGTACCTGATCAAAGAAAAATTGTATTAAATGTAAACCTGAACTGCTTTGTTGTAGGTTCACACATGCCAACCCCTAAGAGAGGTATAAGCATAATTATTACTAATATAAATGGCAAAAAGTGGAATCTGAGCATAGGAAGAACAATCTACATATTACATGCCATAATTACAGAAAACTATGAAAAATGTACCTTTATTTTTGCTACTTACCTGGATCAGCAGTTGAAATTTTTGTCAGAGATTGGCTAAATCCATGTCGATTAGTACTTAGTACAAAAGTACAGACACAAAAGAAAGTGATAAATTATTTATGCATAACACTGACTTTAACTAGTCAATTTGTCTACAGTATCTTTTGCAAATAGTCATAATTTCTACAAATGATGACTTGTATTATATCATTGTCAAATTCTTATTTCAGAATTTTTAAAGTGCTATTGATTTGTCCTTTTTCAGATACAAGATGTTTTTAAGTTTAACAAATTCCCTTTCCTCTAACATTTTTCATTCATGTAACATCTATCAGTCACATTGATAAAACCAGTTTATTACGATATCTGGTGCCATTTATTTCCAACTTAGACTGGTCTGCAACATATGTGGTATCAAAACAGAATGAATCTCTGACATGTGGTTTCACATTCAAGAAACCTGTCTGTTTTCTTGGAACTGTTTCATGTGGATACTATAAAAAGAATATAAGGAAAGTAGACAGAGGTCAAACAATGAACACAGTGGCTTGTATCATTGTTTGCAATTTAACGATCAGTCATATATGTACTATACAATAATACAAAATAAGTTGTAAATAGGTTTAGTACATCATTTTCCTATGGCCAATGAGAGGGCAGTATTCCATTCAGGGAGTTGCACTTGCATATTAAGTGGGCGCAGTCATGGCAATGTCGAGCAGTAGCATGGGAAAATGGTCTGGCATTCATTAAAGGTATGACAGCAAGCCAAACTTCGGACCGACATTTAAAGTCAAATACCTGAGCTATGCATCGGTACCAAATTTATTATGCTGTGTGAAATCTAGCTTGAAATATCAGTGTTAATTGTTAAATAGGTCGCGTGAGAAAGGAGAGAAGTGTCATCCCTTGTATTATTATATAGTACATATATGACAAGTAAATTGTAAGCAATGATATGAGCCCCTGTGATGATGAATAAATGCACACATGACACGGACCTTAAACTATTATAATAATGGTTATTCTGTGTCTCGATCTGAACTTGGAAACTTTTTTAAAGGGTATCCGGTTGTCCATTTTATTGCCCAAGTTATTGTCAACAAGCGGGAACCTGAGTACCTGGGTACTCGTTGGCATCTTTAGTTGCAGTAATGATACTTCTCCCTCTTGCCTCAAGTTAATTATTGTTCATTTATACATTATTACATTAGAATTTTGCATCAGTGCATCAGTAATTACATTTTTAGTTTGCCTTGAAATTGTAAGTACCTAACTCGTTAAAATGTGATCCTAGTATGACAACAACAAACAACAATAGGGTTTGGTTTAATGCTGTCATTTAGACTAGTGAGCATATTTACATAATGGTGCCACCACATGTACATTGAAGGTTTGAACTTATGCTGAATGAAGTCCATCCTGCTGAATGAAGTACATCCCTTGGATTCTAATCATAGGCACCTCTGTGCTAAACTTAAATATCTCCAAAATACAATAATGACGTTTCAGAAATAATGCTTTGAAAACTATTGTAATACTATAAAAACTGAGTCATAGTCTGCTCTGATGTAAGCAACCTTACACCCAGTTTACACAGCTATGATAATTGTACTAATATTATGGAGTGAAAGACAATTACACATCAAAGTACTGGTATAGCTGCCTGACAAAATTCCCTCTCAACCAAAGACAGTTTCAGGTTTTTAACAATCATCTGGCCTGGATTGCTGTCGGAAAATAAAAGACATATCAGCTAATTATAAACTAAGGAGACGCTGAAACAACCAGCTTTCCTAGTGTTGGAAAATTATGATTTTGTTCAGCCAAAACACAAAACTAAAATAGATCGATGATGATCTTAGTCAATCTACATTCAAAACTTTCATTCTTTTATGAAAATGCAAAAGTTATGTGAATATATGCTGGTTATGTGCCTTGCACAGTTAAACATATATACCTGTTGATAAAGATTATGTCAATTTGTAGGACTGCTTATATCATTGAAAAAGTAACTTGTGAGCATGTGGATCAACGTAAATGAAACAGCTATATATGTCTAGCTGAAATGTGATCTGGAAGAATGCAGTTTGGTAGAAACAATGAATAAAGCAAAATCTGCGTCTAATATTTTTGGGAATAAACAAGGATTTTAGTGATGCTAAGCACAGTTTGAATTTGTGTAAGTACTGTACATTATAGTACAGCCTGGTCTCCCAGGTAAACTCAAATGGGCGCTTGAATTATGAAGTCTTAATGTCATGTTGGAGAAATCAGAAAACATACACATGCAAAATAATAACAAAAACAATCATGGTAATTTATAGCAGATTAGAAAGTGTAGAGACAATGAAGATGTATTTTTTTACATGCATATAAGTCTTGGGACACAGACAAATAATTATATTTTTGCGCTCCAAATTTTATAGCCATTATGGTAGTCAACAAAAAAAAAACTTTCAAAAATTTTCAAATTTAGACCTTGGCCTGCAGATGAGACAACCCCTCTTCTTCCAGTCTTTTATTTTATCCTAAATTATTAGGCTTATACACGAGTATATACAGTGTATGCAAGTATGTACAATATACTTCTGAGTCTGTCAAGTGTCATGAATCATCATTTGTGCTTAGTCTGTCTATCAGCAATTTTTACTGCTCTGGAGTCCATATATCTCTGATCTAATTTCAATCAGACTTGGACTGCTCCAGCGGCCTAGTGCTTATAATGTCCGCCTCAGATGCGGGAGGTCACAGGTTTGAACCCCCAGCTGAGACATAACAAAAACTTACAAAAATGGTACTAGCAGCTGCTTCGCTAGGCGCTCAGCATTAAGAGGTTAGTGTTAGGACTGGTTGGCCTGTTGTCAGGATAATGTGACTGGGTGGAACATGATGCTACATGTTTGTGACATGATGCCCCAGTGCTAGACATCACTGTAAACTGTCACACTGCAGACATTGTAGCGATGTGACTGAAAAATTGTTAAAGCTTTGTTAAAAATCCAAATAACACACACACACACACACACACACACACTCTCTCTCTGGGTTTATATCATCAAAATCCATTCATTTTAATGAGGTGATCCTGCTTCTGATTGGCTAACCTTGTTTCACTCTAAAGGCCATATTTCTGTTCTGATTTTTTTATTTAGACTTGGAATATATGTTTATGTCATTAAGATCTTGGACAAGCTCGATAATAATTGAGATACTTCTGTAACAAGGAGGTAGTTTTATATCTGTTTTGCTGACCTTGTTACCACTCAGTAGGCTAGATTTCTCATGTAATTTTTATTCACTCCGCTGGTCATAGACTAGAAGAGCTTATGGGATGGTCCATTGTTCATTGTGTGTTGTCATCCATCTGTTTATTAGCACATATTATCCACCCCTCTTAAACTGCTTTGAAGACTGCCATGAACAGTCATCCCTGGTCCAGTTTGTTCTAAATGAAAATGCTGCTGCTCAGACATCTAACATGGCCACCACAGTGACCATCATGAAAGTTTGATTGCTACTACTCCTGAATGGATGATCATATCAAAATAGGCCTTTCAGTAAAATGCTTCTTAATGAGGTCTGGTTGTTTCAAAATGTAAATGGTGCTGATGTGATGTACAATGTGGCTGCCATTGTAACCATCTTGAAAATCTTATCACCACTTCTCCTGAACAGATGGTCATATCAGCATGGAAGTTTTTAGTAATAGACTTCTTATGATCTCTAGTTGGTTATAAATGAAAATGGTATTGATCAGATGTTCAGTATGACCACCATGGCAGCTATCTTGAAAATCTTATCACTACTGCACCTGAATGAATTGTCATATCAATGTGGGGTTTTCACTGAAAGGCTTCTTATGATGTCTAGTTGGTCCGAAATAAAAAATGGTGCCTATCTGATATCTAATATGGCCACCACAGAAGATACCTTGAAAGTCTTGATGTTGCTACTGTTCCTACATGAATGGTCATATCAGCATTTGTGTGTGCACTAACAGACTTTGTATGATGTCTAGTTGGTTGTAAATGAAAATGGTGCTGAGCTTGTTACCTATCAAGATCTAAAAACTAGAGTTGGATACTATGGAAAAGATTGTTTTGCTGTATACCATCATATTTCTGAACATAACATTTTATATACCATGGTATGCCACAATCATATTAGGATCAGCAATTTGTTATACACATGCTTCCTGTATAACATTCTGCTTATGTTTGGATACATGCAGGTTTTCTATAGATAGTATATAGTCAGTAGTTTCCACTTAATAGTTATTAAGTGACGCTTCAGTGACTTTATCTATCGAGGTCATTGCATGGGACCTTTACAGATCATTTTCAACAGAATAGTGTGATAGCTCAGTAACATCCACTGCATGAGTTTATAATGCAATGCTTGGTTGGCTAATCCTGTATAGTATTGTCTGCTCAATTTTATTTACAGAGTCTGGGTTATGAGCAGGGTTAATGACAAACAATATAAATGTATGAAGGCCATGATGTTCAGTTTGTGTGGGTTGGGTTGCCACTTGAGAAATGCAAGTCAGATATGCACTGTATGGATGTATAGCCTATCATGTGTTGAAAAATGGCATTAAACCCATAACTACAACAGTCCCAGTTTAGTGCCACATTACCCACATTATAAGGAATCAACTTGATCACATGTCTGTGTCACTCAAGGTTAACATTCTGCAGTCTTAGAATACACTAAGGACAAGAATGACTTTATTAGTGATCACTTGGAAAGTGCTGTATCTCATTTGGGACAAACATTTAATTTGGTTTGCCAGCACTTTCACAATCTTTGCCAGGAACGTCTAAGATTGTATAGATGGCATTGGAATGGCCACATACTTCTAGAGGTGATGAATTATGCTCATTAGCCCCATCATCCTTGCTTGACCAAATGATAACAAGAAAAATCTTTGCTCTCCAAACAGTGACCAAAGAAGTGTTTCGCTTGATACCAGCAGAATAGTGTCCACCTACTCCTCCATCAGAAGCTTGGTCCAGATTTCCTGCATCTGTTGACAATGTAATCAAGAAAGACTGTTGGTATTCAAACAGTTACCACAGTTTGGTTGAGTGGCTGACTTAATGGATTGTTTAGAAAGGTAATTACAGGACCCTAATGTCAAAAGACCTAATTTATCACAGCGACACATACCATCCAATTTCCATGAAGCATTATGTAAGACAGACACAATTGTGCTTCATATAGAAGACGCAGTGGTAGACAGAGACATTTTAGGACTGGAATATCGAAGCCTTCTTCAGTAAGGATGGACTGCAAGCACTTCAGTGACATGCGTCAGTTGGTCTTTAATTTGTTGCTGTAGAATTAATATTGGACTTGGTTTCAATGGCCATTTTCCAGCAGTGGAACAGTTTAATTTGGTGTATGTAAGAAAATTTGAGTTTCTTTTAAAGACTTTACCCTTTTTTGCCCTCATCTTGGTTTCATATTCCTATTTTGAGAGAGAGAGAGAGAGAGAGAGAGGGGGAGAGAGAGAGAGAGAGAGACACACACACACACACACACACACACACATACTCTTGTATTTGGTGGATATCGAGGACTTGGGTATGGAACTGCGTACCAAGGACATTTGTTCTGGCGATCTTAGAGCGAAAAGAAATACAGTTTGAGGCAGTAAATTAATAGCAAATGTTGATGTATCAAGGAGGGAACTGTATTATCAGTTCTAAGGAATATGAAATTTAGCAATGCAGCGAGGACGCACACGTTTACACAGATATTCTGTATAATCCATGCAAACTAAGGACACACATAACTATTGACCACAAGATATAAACTGTAGACAATGTGACTTTATGGCCACCTATGACACCCATTGTCTTGCGAAATGAAAATGAAGAGAAACATTATTATGCCGTACATGAACTGTTCAGACTAAGAGGGTTGGTGCACTCAGATCTAATTGTGGTTCGTTTTTTTTTTATCTCAGAAATATCTTTAACCGTTTCCAGAATTAAAGGCCGATCACATTATGATTATCCCGGCTCTAAGTAAGGCATCAGTCTTTAATTGTTACTTCATACAACGATGTGGTAGGCTGGTGATTCCATACTGTTCATAGATGTGTTTAGACGGAAGCACAGTACTGGGATTGTTAATATGCTCATGTATCAAAACATGTATTGTTATATTGTAAGTGTGCATAAATTGATAATATGAAGAACAATTTATATGTGACATGAACCTATTCTACTAAATTTTAAACCATCATATAATTCATCAAATCTGAAACTGATTTTCCCTGTTGGTATTGTAATAAATTTGGAGATGCGCATTTGGTTATAGCTCCCCATTTAAGGAATTCTTAGATTTGTATGATTACTTGTTTGATTATTGGAATTCGGTGCAATGGAAATATTCCTTAGCCCGAAATAATTAGCCAATTACTAGAAGCAAACGTCACAGAGAGAAAGTGTTAGTGAGTTTCCATGATGCCATGGTCAATTAGTAGTGAATTCAGACCCAAAGCGCATGACTGTCCCTGGAATAATATAGTCCCTATTAAAATCTAGTGGTGTACATTGGTGGTGTGACTGCAGTGGCAGTATTTACGGTAGGAAACTGGTAAATTACAAAATGGAATAAACAAGAAGGGACTTGGCAGATACCGTTTATGTCGCCATGGTGCGAATGTGATGCAGTTGTACTGGTGTAATGTACCTTAAAACCATAGATTGACTGGTTTAAGGTGGCGTAGTTAAAATAGTTCCCTGTGTTAAGGGATAGTTGTAGAGTTTCTACGGCATGAACTGCTGACGGTATGGCAAGTTGGGAGATCTGTGGTCTTGCATCGATTAGTGAAAAATTAATGTATAGAATGGACATGTCGGGCTCTCTGATTTACAACTGAAGTTGTATAGAAGTCTTTGGAAAATTGGGGTAAACTTATGACTTCTAGCGGAATCGCACCAGAGTTTGACACTGCTCGGTCAAGCAAATACCCCTAGCTTGTAACAATACGATTTGGCTGGATTTGAGCGTTTATGGGAGGAAACTTGCCTTATTGGCAATGACTATTCGCTTTTTGACAAAATAGAGTAAAATCTTCGTTGCAAAATACATGCACGAATCTCTCTCTCTCTCTCCCCCCCCCCCTCCCTCCCTCCCTACCTACCTACCTACCTACCTTCCAAATCACTTAGTTTATATATTTGATAATTTAAGCTACCTCGTAAAGGTCTTTTGTATCACTGATTGGAAGTTTGTTAAGTTTTTCCCCTGCGTCACCTTCTGTGTAAAACATACTGAAAAAATACTAAATCGGTAAGAATATTACACTCTAATGCAGCTCTAAATAAATGTTCTTTTTAAGTTATAAATACAAGTTGGTCCAATAGAACATCCTGAGCATTTTGGCTATGTTAAAAACCTCTTTAAATTTGGGAAAACAATATAGATTGACGCCTTGTGTTTACATTTTGTGTGTTCTTTTAATAAGACTTTGTTTACAACAGAGCTATCAATACAAACATAATTCATGATATGTTAAACAAAGTCATCAAATCACCAACTGAAGCAAGTATATACATTTAAAAGAACATTGAATGCATTCAACAGTTTATGATTGCTTCCACATGAAGTCACAGGTCTTAAGAGTGCGATAATGAAAAACATATTGCTGTAATTAAATGTTTCATTTTGGGACTGATCATCTTGATGATAAATGTTTGACCTCTATATAATATATTTATCTTTCTATATATTTACTGAAGTTTTGTGCATGTAACTTCCAAATTGGGTTAGTGATAATTCCATCTCACCTTAGCGGGATTTTCACTTGATTCATATCTGTTCTCTTCTGTTTCAATATTAATAGGCAAATGATGAAATTGGGGCGGATATAGCTCATTTAATAATCATAAAATAAATTTTGCCTATCAAGGATGTCTTTTCAATATCTTTACATGTGTAAAATCTCGCCACATACAGGACGTTTTAACTTTACAGATGGGTCGGATAATTAGGCAATTTCAGTACAACTCTACAATGAATTCATGCGTATTTCCAATAGCATTTTGATGTACTGCTTTCATACATGTTGTAGATGTATTTGCGTGTATTGGATGTTTATGGTATGAATGTATCATGAGTTTCCCAACACTATTGTCTCACATGCATGAAATATTAAAAAAAATACCAGGGACTGTTATATGCACCAGCTTTTCTTCTTATAGTTTAGCTAAGTAGTTGGTATTTGATGCTCGGATGTAAAGGGTGATAATACGTTTTTGCAACGTGTAATTTGATAGCTGAGATCTCTCTACAAGTTTTCCACTGGGCAATTGAGGACATGGTTTCGGGCATGTGTATCGCCAGCTTTGGAAGAAAGATACACTCCAAAATCATGAACAAGCATCAAGTGTGTAAACGGGGACCTTCCTACAAATCATGATTTTACGTTATTCTAGGCTAAAATAGTTGGTAGAAGCAAGATTGTACCATTTTTCCAACCGAGGACGTCCTTGGTTGGAGGTGTGTCCTCAGTACGTTGGTGTGTAATCTCACAGATGTCCTCAGTTTACACCAAATACAAACACGCACACACACACACACACACACACACACACACACACACACACACACACAAATCAATTAGATTTATATTTGTGTAGTACAGTGGAAAGTCTCATGTATCAGTGACAGTTGTTAGCTTCTAGCCCCTAACTCGACAACTGTATGTTAACCAAAACTTGTCTCCTTCACTATTTTGCACTAGTGCTTATGGTGCAGTTTATGGACCACATCACAGAAGAGTTATCAAAGGAGATATATATCCATTTTGAAAATAGGTTTCAGACTGGATTTTAATTTGTGTGTCAATATAGATAAGTTTGTGAAAAGTGTTTTGAAACATTAAAATGTACAAAATTATTGGTTAGAGTGTCTGCCTCAGATGTGGGAGGTCGTGGGTTTGAACCTTGGCCAAGTTGTGCAAAAGACTTGTAAAAAAATGGTGCTAGCAGCTGCTCAGCCTGGTGCTCACCATTAAGAGGTCAATGTTATGACTGGTCAACCTAGTGTTAGGATAATGTGACTGAGTGGGACATGATGGTACATGTCTGCAGCATGATACCCCAGTGCTAGACATCACTATAAACTGTCACACTGCAGACATCGTAGTGATAGGACTGAAATTTTTTTTAAAGATACATTAAAAATCCAAATCACACATCACACAGAGAATTATTTACTCTAAAAGGTCATATGATTTTAAAAGTGACAATTTTATTATTGCAAATGTCTGCAGCATGATACCCCAGTGCTAGACATCACTATAAACTGTCACACTGCAGACATCGTAGTGATAGGACTGAAATTTTTTTTAAAGATACATTAAAAATCCAAATCACACATCACACAGAGAATTATTTACTCGAAAAGGTCATATGATTTTAAAAGTGACAATTTTATTATTGCAAAGAATTGTATACATGTACCTAGGTTTTTATGGTGTTTGATATTTTCTAGTTATTTTAATCTGCTAATTTTTTCAATATTTCCTTGCAGATTCAGTATTTAAAAGCTGCAGTAGACAGACCTCGTATGAAAATGTCCAAAGTATGTGAATGGTAAGTAGAAAAAATTATTGATTATATCTTTTCTCAAAGCATTAATATGTTGGCTAAGAATCTGGTTTCTTATTGAGCCTATTGTATTCTTTGGTGGTGGCATATATTGCTATCCATGTCAGTATGTTCATGCATTCTATTCATCCATATATCATAAACTTTTTTTCATCTCAGTCAGGGGCCCCGAGTGGCCAAGTGGTCTAAAGTGCTCTCCGTTACGGATCACTGCCATCTCACCTCTGTCTGTGTGGGTTCGAGTCTAGGATTCGGCGAATGCGGATATGTGAGAAAGCTTGCCAGTAGCTTCTCGTGGGTCGGTGGTTCTTTCCGGGGATTTCCCGGTTTCTTCCTCCACCATTAATACTGGCCGCCATGTATAGCCTATCGTGTGCTGATAAATGGCATTAAGCCCAACAACAACAACAACAACATCATCTCAGTCACTTGTAAAAGACATTATTGATTTAAACCAGATTTATATTATGAAGAACAAAGTTTAATCAGTTTTGGTTAATGCACTGTTTGACTTAAGAACTTGCCATTGTATCCTGAATTCTCTTTCTCTGAATAACTTTTGAATGGATGAAAACAGAATTGGTAAAAATTTAGGTTGATTTATTGGCCACTGAATAACTTGGGAAATTCTCCCATTGGATCAGGATTTCTGTTCCCAAGAAAGTAACTTTTTAAGATCTTGATTGTGTTTGATTTCACCTATTTTCTGTAAAAATTTCTTGATGGTTCAGTAATTAGTTTAACAATTGTCATCTTATTAAAGAGCTGAAATCTTTAAAATAAAACCTAAGATCAAAGTGCAATGATTGAAAATTAACATAAATGAACATTCACAAATAGAAACCTTTACAATTTGTATTCATATTTAAAGATTCAGTGATAAGACATTTTTTTCTTCAACTCATCTTGCAAAATTATTAAATCAAACTCTTTGTTTGTTTTTGCACTAAAGCTTTGTATGATTTCATAAAATTTATGAAATTAATATCAAATTTTGGGAACCATGCCCAGACCTGCCATCCATCACGATTTTGTCACGAATTTCATGACTCTCGATAGCAATTCACGGATTCACACCGCATGCAGAAAAATCACAAATTCCCAAATTCTCAATCGGCTTAAATCAGGAATAAAATAAACTTTATTCCGTTAAGTGCTAGTCAAAATAGCAGTAGTGGTCACTGATACCTATAATGGTCCTGTATTGTTAGTTGCGATGTTAGTAGAACTTGAGCCAATTATTACAGTATACCCGGTAGCATGCATTGTAAAGTATATAATATATATTTAGAACAGAAGTTTTACAAATACTCCTGAAGAAAACCAGGGCCCAAATGATTTTTTTTTTCTTAAGAGGCACATGTGCATACTCACAGCAGCTATAACTTTTTTTAAACAAACAATACATGAAGACAGCTTTTTCGAGTGTTGGAATATTTTAGATTGAAAGATTAGCATGTATCATAATTTGCTTGAGTTTACGGTTTTCCGACACCACTAATCGTTAACCATTTGACGTTTCATCTTCTGGATTAATACCATTTCGTAATTAAGTTTCACTGCAGTTAAAATGTTTTTACCTCCAAGGAAAAATATTTGTATTCCACAAAAAGTGAAGTATAGATTGCAGTACACCAAAATTTGGCCAAGCAATCAGCCATCAAACATCGATCTACATTATTCTTTTTGCACAGTAGTGTGCTGCGAATTTTACAATTCTGAATGTGCATAAGGGCTGGTATTTTTGCTTACAATTTACCTGTCATACCTGTACCATGTAGTAATATTATATAGTATATGTATGACAGATAAATTGTAAGCAACGATATGAGCCCCTGTGGGCATGTGGCAAAACGATGTGCAAAAGCACACTGCTATAGCACTCCCAGCAGATTTCAGTTTTGGAGTACTTTAAGCCACCTGCTCAAGTTCTGCATGCTACCAATGCTGAAGCATTGTTTGTGAGCTTTCTTGTTGAACATAACCTGCCTTTCTCAGTTGGAGATCAGCAAACAGTGACAGTGAAAGATTATTTCCTATTGTGAGGAAATAAAAGACAAACTTTAGTGCCTCCATTGGTGCTGAAAATTTGCAACAATTTTAGTCACCAAGATTAACCAGCAGGCAAGAAGCCTGAACTGTTTTGAAAACAAATTTACCACAGCCTAATTGAGGAAGTTCAAGACTGCCACAGCATCATATCATGACAAATAGCGTGAAGTTTGGGTATATCGGTAAATTTGGCTGCAAATAAATTTGTACATGTAATCACTGTAAATAACATGTTTTAGTTTTATTTTGGGATTTTTATATAATCCAGTACTGACCATCGAAGTGGATGGAGTTAGTGTCATGAGATAATTTTTCACAAATTGCATTCAAAATTCACAAATTTTTATTCTACTTTTCACTAATTGTGAGTCTGGAGGGTTGCCAGCTCTGCATGCCATGATCATACTAAATCCGAATTTGTGTTATAATGAAGCATGCTGTAGTGGGGTTTCTTCTTCAAATGTTCCCAGATCACTTTATGTTGGGAATATTAGCCTGCTACCTTGCAAATCCAGCCCTACTAAAAGATGAAAATCGTTTTTCACTGTCTATATCAATAGACAAAGGGCAATAACTCTTGCCCATTACCTCCCCTTTATCACTGCCAAGTGTCGTTGGTTTTTAGCTTCACTGTTGTACAGACCACACATCATACAATTCATCCTCTGACAATCCAGCCGTTTTTGTGTTCCTATGGGCCATCCAAGGTTCATTTTAGATTTATTGCATGGATTGATTTATCTACTGCAGGCTGTATGCGTTATTTTACAGTTTCTGCCAATTTCTGAGTGATTTTGTCACCTTTCTGGACTTTGTCTTTTAAAACCACAGTCCCAACACTCTACCATTGACCGTATACACAGTCGTTATGAGTTAATGTACCTTTGACATTGTTTGCTTACTCTGTCCATCATTGAGCTGTCATTAGCGAAATTCTGAAGTGCTGCTTGATATTTATGCTTAGTTTATTTGTATTTCACATTGTTTTGATAGAATTATGGTTTCATTATTAACTTAGCATTTTGCATAAATTCATAACAGAGCCATAGGTTTCTGATACAACACTTTTACTGCTCTGTTAGTTACGACATTGTTTTAGCAACTTATTAATTTCAATTCATTACTAGTTTCCACTTTATGTTTTTGTGTCATCTCAGCAGAATGTCAGTTTAAATGATTTATATGGAACTTCAGATCATGGAAGTCTACCATGACTCTTGTTTTGTTTATATTATGTATACATCATATATGATATGCAGTGTCTGTAATACATAGTCAGCGGAAGTATGAGCTTTTGTTTTAGCTAGTTAGTCATATACTGATTTGCGAATTTATGCTAGTAGCTAGTTAGTCACATACTACTTTGCTAATCTATAGTTTGTTTTCTCTTCTTGTGTCATTTCAGGAGAAATGTTTACTTTATGCATGAAATGCACATTCAAACCAATCATCCTTTCAGCATTGAAGGAAAGGAAAGACGGAATAAATCAAGTTAACATACGGTTCGTTGTTGGTGATACCAATTCATTAGGGAGTATTCCCCAATTTTAGGCAGACCATAAGGCATAAGTCCCGCTCATGTCCAAGCATGGCATTCGGGCCTGTAAGTCAGGGTGCATTTAGTTCATGCCAGATCCATTGGATTCAACTGTTAATACTGCCATACCATTACCAGCCATCTAGCCATCACTGGCAGTCCAGCTGTCCCAGCACAGGGATCTTTTTGTTGAAATGGTCCAGCCAGTTGGTTCATATGGGGATCTTAGTGATAGATCTGTCATCTAGCCTTGCCATCTGCATCTTATCATTACTGTACTGGAGAATGAGAAATCTGTCCATTCAGCCAGGCCTTTGGTGCGGCCAGTTCTGGTGATTGCCAGACCATCGTATATACCGCCAGCATCTGGGCCAATCACACGCCATTCATACTAGATCCATTGGCTCTAATGCATATTAAAACCGCACAGTCTCTGGCTGTCCAGCCATTCAAACATGGGGACCTTTCTGTCGAATCGGTCCAGTCAGCTATGACTTATGGGGATCATAGTGACAGATCCATATGTCCAACTGTACCATCGGCGACATGCACTTTCTATGACAGGGATTTCAGTGAGAAATTTGTCTGTCCATCCAGGCCTTTGGAGCAGCTGGTATCAGTGAGAGCCGGACCATCTTCTATACCACCCACTTCCAGGCTGACCATTTGCCAGCCAAACCAGCCAGCAGTGCTGGACTTCTGTATGTTATCTGTGTGGCCACGCTAGCGATGTTTTCATAGGGATGGAATTGAGTCTTCATACCACCTGGTATCTCTTCTCTAGGACTGCAAGTAAACTCACTGACGCACAATGAGTGTGATGGAGCTCCTTGAAATACACCATCCTTCACATCTTACTCGGATCCAACCATGGAATGGGCTGAAGTTTAGCTTTCAAGCCGTTGTCAGGGGCATTTTTGGGGTGTTGTCTACTTCAGAATGTCCTCCACCCCTACAGCTGTTCTAAAGAATCAGTAGATCTTGATGGTGACAGATACCTTCAGTACTGATCTCCTGGCTCTTGACAAGAATACAGTAGCTGTTAATATGTACGCTGGTCTGTTTTATAGGGTGGACAAATCTGTTTCATTCCCATCAGAGCTGGTTCGGGATGTCGTTGCTGACAGCTGGCAATAGCCACGCTTGGGAGGTGACGGCTTGGCGTGCTAGGGTCATTGACCAGGGTTGCTTACCATACTATGGCCAATACTTTGACGGGATCAGCCAATCTACTTTTTATACAATGTGTCACATGTCTGTGATCCTTTTCTCTCCAACCTTATCATAACCTCCCTTTCTGGATGACCGTTTCTGCTCACCATTGCTTTTGGAGGAAGAACAGAGGAAGTTTGGAGGCAGACAGTTCAGGAACTGCCCTTCCACCTTGCTGCTCAACCCATATGGGCCTTTGACACTACTTAGTCCTTGTCACTGTCAAGAGATGTCAAGTGGCCTCAGGACGGGGGATCTTCTCAGTCACAAGTGCAGCCAATATCAATCCCTAGGATGCAGTCATACAGAGTTGGTAAGAAACCGATTTTTTTTAGCTCAACTAAGAATGGGGGGGGGGGTGACCGAGGTCCTTTGGAGGGGCTTCTGGTCATTGTTCATAAACAGTCCCCTCCCCCCTCCTACTCTCCCCTCTTCATGAAATTTCTACAGCAGGAGATATGGTTGCTTATCAAAAAAAAAAAGTGGTGGAGCTTGTGCAAAGGCCACTATCCCCAGTGTTAATACTCAAGGCTGTTTCTTTTTCAGAAAGCAAACAGCAAGTTGAGACCCACCATCGACTGGAGTCACCTCAACCAATTTGGCATAGAAACAGCAAGTTCAGTACGCCTCTCCTTTCAATGAAACGAGTATGCCATCAGTCTCAATCTGACCAATGCATATATTTTACATCCCTATCCACCCCATGAAATGAACATTTTCTGCGTTGTTTGCTTACTGCGACACAGTTTATCAACATCCTAGAAATGAAGGCTGTTATCAACACCTTTCACTTCTGAAAAGATCGACTGTGTGGCAAAAGTGGTCCTTATTCAGTCCAACAACTCTATGGTAGTGATTCTGGCCAACCTGAATCTTCTCCAGCATCCACAGTCACAGGTGGTCCTTCCCTGCCCATATTGTCCTCTTCTTCTACATGCTCAGCAGTTACCAGGACAGCCTTGTGAGACAAACAATTCAAACCTTCAATTGTGGAGAGAATCTCAAGACCAAGAAGACCCTCCACTCTGAAGGCTTATAGGGGAAAGTGGTGTGTTTTCAGGGACTGGTGCCATACCAACAACATCGTCCCTCAGCATGCCTTAATCCCTCAACTGGCTGGCTTTTTCTTTTGCTCTTTGAGGAGAAATGGTTGGGCTCCAATCTCTACCAAAGGCTACTGCCCCATGATATCGGACACATTCCAGCACCATGGAAGACATGGTTTTTGGCAGGATATAGACCTTTAGGATCTTTTAGACAATTTTGGTCTCAATCAACCAATAACCCTCATTTTGTCTCCAAATGGAACCAATCCTGGGTTTTAACCTGGCTTGATTTGATTCCATCTGAACCTCTAGCCTACACTTCGCTAAAGTCGTTATCATACAGGTCATGTTTCCTGATAACTTTAGCTTCTGCATACAAGGTAAAGAGCTGCATGCCCTTTATGTTGATCTGAACTCTCTTCAGATCAGAGAGTTCGGTGGTTCTCTTGATACAATCGAGCTTCGTAGCCCAAAATAAACTACTGTTTGTTGGTAATAAAAGAGTTGTCACTTGCTCGAACTCTCCATAGACAGGTTGAGAACAGCAGCCATGCAAGATCTTGTGCACTCTCAAGCACTAACTTGAAGTGCACAAAGACAAGTTGTGGCACGTGCAAATGCCCCTTCCTTCCATCGTAAGCCAGAATACAGGATATCACGCTTCAAGCCCTTTCTTCATGGCTGAAGTGGGTTGTCCGCTTAGTGTACTCGTGTGTGTCACCAGATCAGAGTCGCCTCATGTTGATTACTTCTTAGAAATTTGAGCAATCTCTATGAGGTTCACATTTGAATGTAATGTTCTGACCTGAGATATAAGAGAAGCTATTGACTGGCATGCAGAGTCAACCTTCTTGAGCCTCCATCTCAGAGATTTGGCATTGCAGAAGCAACCTTGAATCTGGAGGTCCGTGGCAGCAGCACAAACAGCCACCAGACCAACTGGATCAATCAACACAGCCTTTTTGTTTTCCTGGATTCACTGGTGAAATTATTGTAGGTAAGAATATTTCAGTAATCATCTTAACTGTATGTTAGGGTCACAGGTCAAGTGATCACAGGCTATGTTGCTGATGTAATTAGGAGAATGGGTTATCGTTCACATGGGGAAATTCAGTTATTCTTTCCCAGAAGGATACCTGAGGTAGAGGTCAGATGCTCAGCATCCTCTCCTCTTATTACTTATTCTTATAATGTAATGTGATTGAGTAACATATTGGAAGGAAAAACCAATTTTTAAGTAAAATGTTTCTCCAAGAATACTTACGCAATCACATTACTTAAAAACCCTCCCAACCACACTGCCATGCAAGCATCTTCTTAGTAGCTCACTCAGCTAAATACTAGTGACAACTGGCAGGGGAGGGAATGGGCTCGAGTTATTGCCCATTGTCTTCAGATATTTGTCTTTTAGTGGGACTGGATTTGAGAGGTAGCAGGCAAATATTCCTAACCTGTTGTGATTGGGTAAGTATTCTTGGAGAAACATAATTTACTTAAACTTTTGCTTTCACTGCATTTAAAATAAAAAATAATAGTAAAAAACCCAACTCTTCAGTATATGCAGAATTTTATATATAATGTTGGGAATGAATTTCCTGTGTTGTGCTTCTTATCCAGGTAGGTATTGCTTGTGCATTTCTGATGCATACTAGTAGCATCTTTGCCCAACAGAACTTTAATGCCACAAAACACATTAAAGTGATATTTTTGTATTAAACTGGTTGAGATATTTGTTGTTTTTATATTTTCACACATGTATGCATTATTTAATGACATTTCACATATTGAATATTATTAATCACACATAATTTGGTATGTTTGGCCTTTCATAAAATTAAAAAAAAGTAATGACCCAATATGCTTTTCCCCTGAACCACTTCAGAGTTTAATTACCATCATGATCCTAAATATGCAGACCCTGAAGTTTTCCAAATACCTACTATATAAATTTTGTGACTATAAAACAATTAAAGCAATAGAAAGATTTCCATAGTTTTTTAATACTGTTATCAGACCACATTTCATTTCATTCATAAGACACTATAAGACATCACACTCATATAGACATTGACTGTTCTCCTCAATATTTTTTAGAGGCAGCTTGCCAGTCTTGAAAGTTTGATTCAGTAATGGCTTTCTTTGCATGTTATTTGCTAATTGGTCAGTTGAAATTTACAAGTTGTAGAAGACGAACACAAATTATTTAAGTAATTAGAATGAGTATATCTCATCCTCATGTTGTTGAGTAATGCTAAGTAGGTCTTTTTTCAAAGGAATTAAATAGGTCATGCAATTGTGATTCACTTTCAGTAATTGGAGAAGAAATAAAAATTTTACAAATCTTATTCCAACCACCCAGTCAATTTTTTTATAGCTTGAAGCCAGAAATACTCATATTTTATTAGGCCTAAAAGACAATGTGGCAACTAAGTGTTCAAACCTTTCATTCCATTCCACAGTTTCAGTATAATGTGTAACCCTGCAGTAGAACACATTGTTACTGCACTAATTCAGATATAACATGATTGTGGCATGGCTACAGAAAATTCATATATTTGTTTGTTCTTAAAAATTTAATATTTTTTCATTGTATGAAAACCCGTGCGTAAAACATTAATTATCATTGTGGGGTAGAGATTGTGTATGAATTTGGATGTAACATGATCGTAGCATGGCTCAGAGACTTGCCAATAATTTCACCATTTCTTGATGTGCAAAGTTTTGTGCCAGAATAAACAAGAGTTTGATTTAATAATTTGCCAAGATGTGGTGCATTCTTTTGTCTTATGATTGCATCTTTCTTCATGTAAATAAAGATGTTCCGAGTTTCTGTTTGTGAATATTCATTTCAAATTTGTCAGTAGTCAATCACTGCCCTTTCATCCTAGCTTAGTTTTGAAAGAAGTCAGCTTATTACAAAAGCTGATTAGTGTCAATCATATTATGATGAACTCTGAACAATGAAAGCCAGTAAGTCTTCTCTGTTTTTCTTCAATGCATTCTGTGTACAATTTTTGCTCAAATAAAAATAAGATTCTCATTCAAATTTATAAATCAATTAATTTCAGTAATTGTTAATCATCAATGTTAATTTCACTGCCTGTGGTTGTTCAGAATATGGAGCAATGATTTATTTAAAAAGAAAACAAAAAAACCAAAAAAAAAACGAGAAAGCTTCCAACACTTGCACATGGCTTTGTGGTGTTTGTCATGCAGTCACTTGAACAGTAAATACTATTCTTCATTTCCTAAAAAAAAATGGCCCCATTGTTCCTTAACAATTGTTCTTGCTGTTGTCATTCAAACAAATAGTATTCAAAGTGCTAATTAGTAGGTATTTACAATGGATAATAAGATACAGAAACATAAAGCTTTTACTGTTCAAGAGAAGCTTGCAGCCTCAGGCAGGATTGAAGTCCAGATTTAAACAAATGCAGTTAGCTTTGAGAGTTAGTATTCACAAGTTAGCAAACAATGTGATGGTCTAAAAATACTTCTTACCATAATTTATAAATCAATTAATTTGCCTACCATTTTATGGGAAAACAGTCAGTTATCAATGCCTGCTCAATCATCTGTCATATATACCTGCTGAAACAAGTTTATTGACAGAGTTGTCAGCAGTTTTAGTCATTGCCACACACATGTAAAAGAATCCTAACCCCTTTCATCTTAACCCATTTTATTTTCTATCTTCAGATCATTCAGATATACACAGGAAACTGTCCCTCTAGTGTTAACACTGATTGAAACAAAACCATTTAAGTTATAGGGATGGAGAGATTGACAAATATAAACAAATATTCTACTCTATGCTTTTTGCTCTGAAGTGAATCAATATCATAGTTATAAAAAATGTTTCAATGAACACTGGGTTTATTTTATTTTATTTTTTTTCATAGAGAATGACTCAACATTTTTTTAAGGAGCTCACTTTGAGCCCACACAATCCTGTGGGTTTACTCCCATACTGGGTTGTGGCAGTTTACATGTGCAAAACACCTGTTGAATTCACTTTGCAAGAGCATTACTATATTATAGAAAGTATGCTTTTTTATGCACATATTTTTATGAAATTACTGTTATGGATAAAAACAGATTTGACTGATGAGTACACACTCAGCTATTAACACTTTTTTTGCATATTCCTATACATAAAAATAAATATTAAGTATGTTAGAGCTGTTTAAGTACTTTTTCTTTACTATGGAACAAGTTGATAGCTGCTTCAAAGAAGTCCATAGTATTGTACCCACATCTATTTCCCCCATTTTTTTGGGGGGGGGGAGGTAGGCACCATTTTCTGCAGCTAACAGACTTGTTTGGATATAGCACAATATGGTACATAATATGATATCATTTCATGGACCCCTAATCATTGTGCTGTATCTGGGTTCCACTGTATGTACAAATTTACTTTCACAAGCTTACAGTTGTCAGTTGTCAGATGAGCAATATCAGGCCCACTTGGGCCTGTTATTTATCTTATATATAGTATTTTTTCTTCAAACATCATATCCTGTCATAATACATTAGGAGTACATCAATACCTTGTAAAGCCAGCCCTCCCTAGCTAGAGTACAGAAATGCCAGCTTCACAAGATTTGTCTTCCTAAACAAAGCGAGATTGGTGCTAAATCCCATCAGTCATCAGTTACTACTTCTGCTCATGCCTGGTTGTTGGTGTACTCCATATTTGAAACCTCCAAATACCAATCCATTTTGTGCCTTTTTATCAGTTTAGGAATTGAGTTTCTTACCTCAGGAAAGTATCCTCCATCTGTTTTTCTGCCCACATCTCTTTCTGTCATCACAATAGATGAATATTGTGCACTTCATTGTCTAATGTTGTCACATGATAAGCTGATTGACACCATCATAAGAGCCAGCCCAAATGTCTGTATTAATTTTTGTGGCTTATAAATTGATCCCCCTTTGTTCTAATGTTAAAAGGTTTTTATATCTGTTTGTATATGTCATTTTCTTGCTTTCTGTAATTAAAGGTGTCCACAACAGTGGGTAAGATGTATGTAGGGTGCAAGCATTTGTTTTTTTGTGTGGAAATAATCACTCTTATATTAGTTGCACAAGGTGCAGTTCCATCAGTACATACATCGTATATTCACACTGATCAGAGTAATACAGTTAAGCAATTGACATACTTGAATAAGAGAGCCAAGAGATGGACATGTAAGGATATGGATGCCACTAGCATAGCTACTGGTTCATCATCAATTGTTTCCTTGCAGTCTTTACCATCATGGGCTTCACACCCAGCTACAGCCCATTGTTGCCTCTGCTGCTACAACCAAAATGTATTGCAGAACATCTTATTGGGCCAATACTGATATAGTACATTGGTCCAACTAGACCAGTAATGGACATCACTACAGGCAAACTCCAATACTGGCTACAGTGATCTTTCCTGGGATTTCCAACACCAGACTTTGGCACCATATACCAGCTGCCCACTGATGATGTCGACTCGAGCTCTAGCACAGCCATGATTTAAGCCTTCAACTGCTGAAACTGCGTATGGTGATGTTTATCCTGTTATAAATAGTTAACAGTGCCACAACAGAGCATCCGATCTAGGCATAAACTACAAAGCCAGTACTGACATGGTATGGTGGCCCACCTAGACCAGTTCTGCCCTTTCCATCATTTCATATAGACCTGGATACTGGCTATGATGATCTTGTCCTCAATAGCCAGAGCTGGACTTCAGCAAAAGAAGTCAGCTGGCCCCCAGACAGTAATTCCAACTCCAACCCAGCCCCAACTTGAGCCATCTAACACCAGGACTAGGTATGGTAATTATGTTTTTCCAGTAGATTCAGTTTCAGACCCAAAATGCACAGTGTTTAGCCTCAGTCATAGCAGATTAGTTCATGACTCTGTCATGGATACCAAGATCTGGTGAACCATTCTTCAGCACTACCCAGTCCTGGATCCATGGTAGTATCGCATACTGCAGGGTTCCCATACTACTAGGAAATTGGAGGGAGGAAGTGGGGAGAAAGAATATTTTTGCTTTTGGTCAGGAAAAGCCTTTTAAATTTAGTGATCAGAGTTGGTGAAAAATGGGGAATTATCAGCTACCACTTTATCAAAAGAAAAACATGTGATCATGAGTGTCAGAAAAAAAAGAATAAAGTTTCTTTTCTCAAGTTCCCCTTTTGATATGTAAAGTTAATGTTGTTGTTGTTTTTGTAGGGTTTAATGCCATTTTCAGCACAAGATAGGCTAAACATGGTGGCCAGTATAACTGGTGGAGGAAGAACCCTGGAAAACCCAGGGAAGAACCACCTACCCATGAGAAGCTACTGGCAAGCTTTATCACATACCCATGTTAGCCAAACCTGAGACTCGAACCCATGTAGTCAGAGGTGAGATGGCAGTGATCCGGAACAGTGAGTGCTTAGACCACTTGGCCACCCAAGTTAATGAAAATGTATTGTGATAAATCTTTGCTTATTACCTGGTAGTTTGAACTTGGAACAGTGTTAAATATTATCGGCAGTAGTAACTTTTACCACCACCCCAGCTTTTCTTTGTGGTGCATTTAACTCTCTGACCATGCTAAATATTTCAGGGATGATTCCAACATTAAATTTTGGGGCCATATATCCCTAGAATTAGAATAAATTTTTTTTTATATCTCAAATCAAATATTATGCAGAATTTTTAACACATAAGCTTATGGTTTCCAGCCTTCTTTCCCAAATCAGTTGTAATTTTTGTTGCAGTTTATTTTCACATGTTCTATTAAAGTAGATTAAAACACTATTATTATATCAGTATCTAAACTAAAATTAGTTACATGATTATATTCTTGTTTTGTAGAGAACATGCCTTCATCAATAGCAGCAGTTGAAGAACGTTAATTTTTTAAATTCCTTAATATGAAAATCATCTGTTTATTCTTCTAAAATAATATAAATTTAATCTACATTTTAATAATTTTATTTGTTGTTTACAGCTGTTACTGGAATATAGGTGCCCTGTGATTATATGGCATTGTTTGTTTCATATCAAATTTAAGTTCTGTTCTGTTTTAAAGGATATGAATATTTGCAGCGTATTTACCAAGCAGATACGTATCAGCAAGCTAGAATACTGAACATTATTAAAAGCTGAAACATTATTAAAAACTATGTACTTTTTTCAGTTGAAAAAAGCATGAAATAGAAAGTCATAAAAACATGATTTGGTTCATTATTAAAGTAGCTGATATGGCCATTTAGTATGTCATGATAGACCACATGACTTCAGGCATATCTTGGCAAATGAAACTCATTCAGTGTGTTGAATTAAGTAAGTTAGTGATAACAAGTACCAAAAATTACATTTGCTTTCTACAACATTTCTGATGAACATTCAAACAGGATCCATGAAAAACAAGTGAAAAATTGAATTTGTGGAGCCCAATCTGAAGCAAATTATCACATATACAGGTCCATTACTAAAAAGAAAAAAATTAAATCATTGTATCAACTATTTCATCATACATACTTATGAAAAGACCTTCTTGTATGGAAATGGTTGCCAATTTTTGAGTGTAGCCTATTTTTGAGGTTGCTGTTTTGTGTTGTTGCACAACAACTGTAGAGAAACAGATTAAGAAAAGTTTTACTATTTTATAAACTACAAATAGTATTTCATCAGCATTTTAATCGTCTTACATGAAAACATGTAAAAACAGATGTTTCAGTTGACTATTTTGATCATTGTACATTCACGTATCTCTATTTTCACAGCTTGTTCCTATTCTGGCCAGAGAGAGGTAATTTTTCCCCAAATATTGGAGTCCATTTTGGACCCTGATTTATGCACTTGAAAGCAGTACCAAGCTTTTGCATTATTAATATGACTTCTGGTAAAGAAAATGGTAAAATTGCAGTTCTGGTCTAGTACAAGTAATACATGTTAGTGTGTTGGGGGAAAAGCTAAGCAAGATTTACTAACATTCAGTTGGGATATTTCAAAATAAAAATTATGGCACTGCCATGCTTAGAATATGTGTTGTAACCACTTAGGGATTCCTTTCTTTAAGGTCAAGGTAAAGGCACAATATTTTATGTTTTCCTTCCCACTCTGTAAATTTAGAGATGCATACAATTAAGGGATTTTGATTAGTAAGCATATATGCCAGTATTAGCAGGTGTATTATGTACCAGGAGGGGGATATCTTCAAAATGATTACACTTTCCTTTTCCCACTATAATTTTAGAACCATTTGAGATAAAGGATAAATTTGGTACCCTTCATATCATCATGTCATGTACCACATTGGCAGCCACATATTCAAGGCCACAGGTCAATAGCTTAGGTTCAGTCACATTTGTTATTCTGCTTTCAAACATTAGAGCTTTTTAAGGAAATGAATGACTATGCTATTCATTCTTACTAGAACACTGTTGCGTTGCACATTTGGGGTCTAATCCTCAAAGGTAAGGTCACTGGTTAATATTTTAAGGTTTATTTTCCTTCTGCTTTATATAATAAAAGCTGTTTGAAGTACAGGTATGAACATTGGTACACTTATGGTTCTCATTTGGTGGCATCTTATGTACCAGTCAAGGTCAAATCTTCAGAATTAAGGCCACTGATAAATTTTGTTTAACCCTTTATTGCATTTCACTTCTTATACCCTTTGAGATTGGGCAATGAAATTTTGTTACATCATATGTTTGTCCAGTTGCTTTACAACTTTGTGTTAAAGGTCATAGTTGAATTTCATTATTGTGAGGAAACCCATGTTACTGAGTGATTTAAGACATTTACCTTTACAGGTCACTGATACATGTTGCCTCTGTCCATATGTGAGAAAGCTTACCAATAACTTCCAGTGAGACATTGGTTCTTCCTGTTGATCTTTCCAGTTGGGCTGCCATCCATAGCTTAGCATATGCTGAAAAATAACATTAAAACCTCACAAAACCATTCAAAACTAATCATTTTTGTGAATTTGTGTAACCTTATCATGATAGGTGGGGAACACAAATTCACATAATTTACTTCTCACTTATGGGTAATCCAGATCTGTCTATGAATTTATGGTATCTGTATTGTCATCTTACATAATTTGTTCTTTTTTGTATTACAGCAACCAACAGAGAAACTCATTATACATGGAGTATGATCCTTTAATAGATTCCAATGCAGCACAGCCATCTAACCCCTGGACAAGTGATAACACTGCCATGTGGGATATCAACCAGGATGAGTAAGCACACACACACACAAATCTAATTGAACCAGTTGCATTTGTAACTTAATGGCCATAAAGCCTAGTGGGCTTATGGTATATCTATGTGTCTATTTAACATCCATAACCTGTCCTTTAGTATATGTTTGTAACCACTATGGAGACCAAGGTTGGTGGGGGAGTGGTTGTGTTTTGTTTTTTAAACAAACTTGGAATATAGGTTGATATCAATTTTGTCTTGGGTGAATTTGAATAAGTATATTAATGCGATGATCTTGCATTGGATTGACTGAACTTGTTACCACTTGTGATTCAGCCAGGTCATGCCTTTTGTGGGATTTGTGCAAAATAGACACCAAGACCTGCATCAAAGAAGAGATTTAATGGAGCAGTGAACAATTCACATTTTTAAAAACTTATAATCTGATTTATTTGTGCCAACTAATCATTTAATGTCCAAATTACTCGGTCATAAAAGTTATGAAAATGAATAAAATGCATCAGGTGATCTTTATTGACGGGACCATCCATCTAATCCCATATATATATATAAATATATATATATATATACATACATTATGGCAAAGCTCAGGATCATCCGAAAATAAGTGTATATTCATTATATCCCATAATATTATTTGATTAAAAGATTAAGAGTAAGTTCAGCATGTTGTAATAGTCTGAATGAAAAAATATGAAACCAATTCAAGTAAGATATTGAGATAACTTCACTTCTGTTTTGTTAACATTTAAACTAAAAGAAATATTTGTAATCTTGACAATTTCCTGTAAGCACATGTTTCCAGTCACATGATATGATCTTGATGTAGTAACATTTATCATTGGTAAGAGCAGAAGAGTTTGCTAAGAGGTTGATATTAACAGACTGCTGGAAGTTTTCATGATCAGAAAAATCTTGTTATGATTCATGAGTACCTAAAATGTTTTTTACAGTTTTAAAGAAGATATGATCTTATCTTGGTTTGTAGAAATTCTTCTTTCATCAGGAGAGCATCATTCCCTTAAAGGACTCTTTTTTTTCTTCATATTATCCTTTCATTAGGCAATGGTTTCATAACATCTTTTCCACATGTATATTTGTATGGTATAGTGAGGCAGAATTATTGCATTTTTAGTGTGGAAATTCCAACAGAGATGCGGGTGAAGAAATGGAGTTTCAGCTTTGAAGATCTTCTCTCAGATAAAATTGGTATTATGCACTTTGAAGATTTTCTGAAGAAAGAATACAGCCAAGAAAATATACGCTTTTGGAAAATGTGTAGAGAGCTAAAATATTGCCCCAAGTCTAAACTAAAAGATGTGAGTGTTAGGATTTACAGGTATGTCACTTTCCTTGACTTTTATGTAGGTTATTTGTAAATATGTACTTGCATATTTATTAAATTCTTCATTAATGCTGCAGTTTTTCTGAAAGAATATAAATAGAGGATTGCTTTCTTTTGGATTTATTGAATTAATACAGTATTTAATGAACAAGAAACTTAAATTTATTCTAATCACAAAAAGTGAGGCCATGATAATTTCGGAAGCTGATAAGTGCTTGAATCTGAGGTCTTGGACTTTGAGATCTAGCTCTGTAGGGAACATCGCCATGACGCCATAGGGCATGATCACGTGGGGGGTTCTTTAGTCTGGTTGGCAGAAAGACCATAGGCTTACTCCACATTTGATTGAATATGCTTTCTTACCAGAATATATATATATATATGTATGCATGTGTGTGTGTGTGTGTGTGTGTATATATATATATATATATATATATATATATATATATATATATATATATATATAATACACCATCCCACCTTAAAAAATAACTTCCACGATGGAACCACGATAAGTTGTATCATTTTGTCGTTGATAATGAGTAAAACAACATTAAACAATTCTCTCTCCAGCTGTTTATGCACATAATCTTTTATCAACAAAGGAAATGTAAAGTTCAGTGATAAAACCTGACAACAACGTGCATCACCTTCTCCTTATTCTGCATCATGGGTTTATGATGATGATGATGACGACGAGAAACGGATAATTGTCCATAGCTATTACATGCTAAGGAAACAATGTTAGCCAAGTTTCCGTCTGATGAAAATTTATGTGAGTGGCATATCATTGATACAGCATTCATACTGTACAAATATTTTATTTATACCACATGCTAATACACATATTTGCCCTTTGAACGGAAAGCAGAAAGGATTGCGATGAAATTGTCTATCCTGTTAAATTCATTTAGAAAACGGGGATAATTTATACGCACTAATGATTAATGAGTATAATTGCATCATTAATCTATAGGCCTAGAATTAACAGCACGCAGTTCCAATGTTTATATATGTGTATTATTGGACATCGACGGATCACAATTTGATATGCCAATAGTATTACCAATGGTATATCAAATTTCTTGATACCAAAACTGTAAAAGCCATGTTATTTTTAATATATATATATATATATACATATATATATATATATATATATATATATATAAAATTAGTTAATGTAACAGAACATCAATATATGTATGTAAGGAAAGTGACAATCTTAATGACCTAAAGCACTCTCTGTTACGGATCACTGCCATCTCACCTCTGTCTGCGTGGGTTTGAGTCTAGGATTCGGCGAATGTGGATATGTGAGAAAGCTTGCCAGTAGCTTCTCATGGGTCGGTGGTTCTTTCCAGGGATTTCCCGATTTCTTCCTCCACCATTAATACTGGCCGCCATGTATAGCCTATTGTGTGCTGAAAAATGGTGTTAAGCCCCACAACAACAACAACAACAACAATCTTAATGACTTAAATTATATACCCAACATCAGTATTGGGTATACTATTAGCACTGCATATTCAATGGCTTAAGCTGATATATAGATCATCTTCTTTCGTCGCCATGGTGGTTCTGCCAGCCAGAGCTCTGCCAATGCTTAGTTGTGACGTCATGCAGGGAATCTCCGATGTTCCCTATTGACTGTACAAGGTGAACAGTTCCAACCATTACTATCAACAAAATCAAGAATTACACTTTTGATGTTCATTTACAGCACCTTCAAATTTTACTGAGATTTTCCACTCAGTATGTGTTAAATTAGCACACGGGTACAAAGTGTAGTGGTAAATTTATCAGTAGGTCTGCAGTGATAAATGTTTTCATGATTATATTAATAGAATAAGCCTTAAATATATGAGTGTCATGTTCAAAACATTATGTATAGCTGCTTCTGAATACTGATTAGATACTTTTTGCCTCACACCAAAACTGTGGTACATCAAATAGAGTTAACTTTGTTCATCTCATTTTCTCTCAGTTACTCTGTGGTTAAATCTTACATTAAAGTCAATATTCAAACACTGTAGGGGACTTCCATGTTCCATAACACATTTCTGATTTCAGTTTTCATTGACCTTGGCAAAGAGTCATAGAAAAGCTTATTGTTTGCCTCAATTTTAAAAATTTCTGTTTTGATTTGATAGCAAGTGATAATGGTAATTAATGCACACACACACACACACACACACATGATTATTCCTGTTTTCATCAGTTTGCAAAATGTTTGAATATGCATTATTGTTTCCTCACATATAAAGATTTTCTTTTTTAATTTTAGTGAATTTTTAGCACCAGGGGCTCCATGTGAAATAAATATAGATGGTAAAACAATGGCTCTTGTCAGTGAGAACACGAAAGAAGTTAATCCAACTAGTAGGTAAGTTTATATTAAGAGATTTAAACCTCTGTTGAATGTCAAGATCAAAAAGAAAACGGAATGAAACAAGGGTGGGGGAGGGGGGAATGTGTTATACTCGCAATTTCTCAAAAGATACATCATCTTTTGACAAACAACTATACCTTATAAGTCTAACAAAATCAGTAAAGATTTATAAAGCCTGGTTTTGAAATACAATTTGTAAAATTATCAGTTGTTTGAGTCAGGTGAGTGATATCTTTTGCTTTATTGCAGATTTGTATATGAACCAGCTGTAGAACATATCTATGCCCTGATGAAGAATGACAGTTATGCCCGTTACTTGAGGTCAGATCACTACAAACAGTTTCTGGAGCAGGCAGCCCAAAACCACAGCAAGAAGAGGTAACAATACCCTTATAGATATGAAAGATATTTCATAAGTAAAGAAGTATGGAGTTTGGAAGCACTTTTTTCACCACCAATTTTTTAAAAATATTTTTAAAATACCAAATGTTGACAGAAATGCAGTGTAGTTTCTCATTATGTAAAACTGAATGCATATGACAATAAACTAGTCTTTGAGACTGTAAATATATAAAAATGGGTGGCAGAAATGAAGAGGAAAGAAAGATGCAGCTCATTCTTGAGAAAAATAATTATTTGTAAATTATGTTTTGGCCAGTAGAGTTCAAGGTATTGTAGCTTCTGGAACAGATGTACAGTTTATTTTCACCAGAGGGGCCCTGAGTGGCCAAATGGTCTAAAGCGCTCTCTGTTACGGATCACTGCCATCTCACCTCTGTCTGCGTGGAAGTCTCGGGTTCGGCCAGTGTGGGTATGTCAGAAAGCTTGCCAGTAGCTTCTTGTGGGTCTTTCCAGGGTTTTCTTGGGTTCTTCCTTCACCATTTATACTGGCTGCCATGTATAGCCTATCTTATGCTGAAAATTGGCATTAAACCCTTCAACAACAACAATAATTTTCAACAGACTCCGATTATGAGTCTTTTTACTTGGCGTTTTAGGCACAGGTACACAAGTCAGTTAATTAGTGATGAGTCAGTTGGAGTAAAGTGCCTTGGCAACCTGGGCTGATCTGATGGTAGGATTCAAATCTCACCATTTCAGTTACAAGTCGGGCACACCAGCCACTGATCCACAGCAGCTCCTTAATTGTTAATTCTTAGTTGACTGTTTACATGTATGATGCTGCAGTATGATTGTAGAAGCATATTTCTTTTAATTAACATGTTATTGATTCTTGACAGGCTGCTTTGATAAACATACTCATGGGCTGATATTTCTGATGTACGTTTTGTGTGTTGTTACGTATATGTAATTAAATTGCTTGTGTGTTAGTTTTAAAATTCTTTTTATTTTATTTTTGTTTCATTACATTTTATTGTAATGATTATTTTCACGGGATTCTAAATTCTTTTTCAGTAATTCTGTTTGTCTAAGATGTAAAAGGTGTTACGTTAGCAATATTTTTAGTTCACCTTGGTCCGCGGTAGTGTAAGCACTACGCGAAATGATTGGCTATTGCCAAGGTCATTTCGTCTAGTCTGAATAAACAATGTTTTATTTTTAAATTTATTTCAGAGTGAGAGTAGATAGGGGTTCTTGCTATGTGACAAATTACATTTTTCTTATTGCATTGTTCAAGTGTTAAGAGACCACATGATCTGTCTTGTGAGAATGGGATGATAATTTGGTTTGATATAATACCCTTTCTGAGCGCTTGTCAGTGAATTGAATTTTTGAAACCTTGAAGGCTGGATGGGTTTTTATTGTTGAAACCAGATTGTTTTTGAAGTTCATTTGTTTTTGGAATTTAATAATTTATTCTCTAGAAAACCAAACAAGTGTACTGTTTTATAAAATTCTGGGAGAAAGAAATTCAGTGGAAATTTATTCTGGAATTATTCGGAAACATAAACTGTGATTCAATTGAGGAATTGTTGCTATTTGTACAAGGACCACATCTGACGTTATCGCCTTCCATATTGGAACGTCGCCAAGATTCGAACCTGGATTCTAATAGAACTGTTTAGTGATAGGACTTGTATTTTTCATTCTTAGGATTAAATTTTGGATTACATTCACAAACCGTAAGTCCTATTTTCCAATTTTTACATTGTTTTCTAGGGAAATGAATTATTTTGTTAAAATATACAAAGCTTGTTGACTTCACTCTTTTCTCTTGTTATTATTGTATGAGCCTACACATAACAGTTTATATAAGCCCTGGTCACATATGAAGTAGCTATTGATCAAACATGCATGGTTGTGAAAGCTATTATGTAACCTAAAATGTGCTTGTGATTCAGCATTATTTTCTGTAATTCACCATGGGATATTGTTTAAAAAAGGGGGTGATTTTCCAATAATGAGTTTTTGTTTTCTGTTGATTTATAGACAGCAAAACAAAATTCCACCAATATTCTAAAGCATTTTGAGTAAGAAACTCAAGTTCAGAATCCAAAAATTCTGACAGTCTATAACTTAATTAGAAAAAGACAGAATCGCAGGACTTTCTTATTTTTCTTAACTTGGGGCCCCTTATTCTATACTGCCAATTTTGATGATGTATGTGTATCCAAAGTATTATATTTGGTCTTTGGGGTTTTGAGCTTGAGGATTTTGCAAAAAAATGTTTTGAGAATACAGTCCAGGATTTCCTCTTTCTATCCATGAGTTTTCAAGCCAAAGGCAAGGTACAATAAAATCTAAAATTGCAGCAAAGCAGCATATTTCTTTTTTAACTTTTGTCCACACCTTATTTATGGCAAAATGAGAAGCATTGTATTGAATGTAATTGTTAAAGTGCAAAGATCTTAAGAATTATAATAAAGAACTTTAAATATGGTTGCATCATGGAGAAAAATTGTTCTCTCCTGAATGTTACATTATCTTTATCTTTACATTTGATCTCTTATGAATTTATTTTCACATAAGACATTAATATTTTTGAAAACAAATGATATCTTTCAGGTGTTTAAACAATGTTGCATACAGGATGATTTGGAGACTTGAATCTCAATGTTTTTTATTCTTGACAGGTTGTTTGGGTTTACCAGTTCCACAAGAAGGCAGGCCAGTCCTCAGCTTCGCCGCAGGGGAAGCACATCAAGTGACCAATTTCAGGGCCAGGAAACTGCAGAAATATATGAAGGGAGCTTCCATTCCTACAGCACCGGCAACTTAAGGGAGCTGGGGAATACCCCTAGAAGATCGCCTAGGTAGTATAACCTAGTGTTATATTTCAGTGGAATTCACTTGCTTATTAATCTTACAGATGTATTGTATAATTGGTCCATTGATTCTTTGTTTCAGTAGTTGCAATCCTGAGCAAACCCTTCTGAAAACAGAACTAGTCCAGAAATCTCATTGTACAGTCTGATCAGGAAACAGTAGACAAGAGGGATAGGTTAGTTCCACGCTTTGAAGTATATTGTGTTACAACACTCTTTGGTCTTAAACTAAGTAACATAAAAGAGCAAAACCCAACAAATTTTGTAAAATTCAACAAATAATTTATTTACCTATAATGCAAAGTGAAAATTTAACAAGAACTTACAGTATTGTTAATTGAATCCCAAATTGTACTTAAAGTTCCATCTCACATCCAAATATATGAAGTTCCAATTGATTTCCAGTGTTGTTCCAAATAAGTTCCAATTTTCAAAGTTTTGATGTGTCTGTAGTCTCAGACATGCAAATGTACCAATGGCCAAGAATATGGTGATGTGCTAAGAGTCTTTTGACGTATCACAATAATGTAATCCAAAATGTCCTTGTCTGAATTCACATTATCATTCCAAAGTTTCAGTCCAAGAATATTATTGAGCACTTTGTAATTCAAAAACAGTACAGCATGGCAGGGAACACTTATTATGATGTTCATGTGAGGATAATTAGATTAGAATTTTTCTTTTATACTGCCATTTATGCCCTTTGTTTGACTTGGCATGTTTTTACACAGTTAAACTTTTTATACACAAATGAATTGTTTATATGAATCAAGTCCCTCCTAAAATTTTAGAAAGACTCTTAGCTTCCATTTCCATGGTATGATATAACCAGTAACGTGTTAAAAGTGCCATTAACAGCAACAAACCAAACTTTACCCTCCCAGACTAATTTTAGTTGTAATCCAGTACACTTGAATGATAGTTGTATATATTTAAATAGAGTGTTACACATATTGCTGCAGTCACGTCTAGTTTGCTTCATGTGATCACTATGATTGCCTGGCAAGGTTACCACATTTGCACTGCATACTTTGAAAGAGTTACATTTGTAAATCAGTTTGAATTATTTGATTTGAAAGCATGTCAGTCTTACAAGTATAACTCTCCAAATCATTTAAGTGTTTCATTATAAGCAAAGGAATTCATTATTGTTAGTAAAAACCAAAAAAAGATTTGATAAGACTAACTCTCCTACTTAATTAACACAAAGTGACATTGTTGATATGTATTGGACCCCTACCCCCCAGCCAATGTCATGCTAACTATTACATCCCAACAGCTTTTTCAGCTGAAAGGAGACATTCCATATGTGTTCCATAGGTAAGTCAAATACTTGACTCATCATTTATTAAGGATTTTTACATGAAGTTTCTTTGTTGATTTGTATTGTGCCTACTTTGGTAAAATTTTAATGCTACACTAATACACTACTGGTGTCATGCAGTGAAATATGTTAAACTGAATTCTCATTGATGGTTATTGTTTGTTCTGGTACAGGGTAAACAATAACCACCAAGCAGCATTTAAGGTAGGTTATTCACTGCATGACATTCAGGAAGTATTTGCAACGTGACAGAGAAACTTGGCACAAAAGCTGATCATAATGGAAAGTATGTAAACAGAGAGGCTGCCAGGGTGTGTGAATCACAAAATTTGTACAAAATCATGCACTTGGAGCTGTGTTCTACGAGAACTCCCACAGATTAATTGAAAGTCATGCAACTGAAAATGTTCTCAGTGCAGTATACAGTTTTTGTGTAACTGTCCACCCATCAAATGCTTATTACGTCATTAGTCGCACCAGTAATGTAGCACTGTTTTTTGGCTAGGCAACTATTTGCACATCTGGGCTCCTCTTCTTGACCTGAAAGGTTGTTAAACTAAATTTGATTGCCACGTTGTTCCTGGGAACAAGCATTTGTTGTGGTTTAAACCTTGCATCAATGAAATTTTTTAAATGCACATTTAAAATATGGGCTATCTAGAAAACCCAAAATGGCTGACTCCCAGTGTGGTTCTTCTTCAGATGGCGATTTCATTCAACAAATACTTACTGATGATAGTTATGGTGACAGAAATTTCAAAAGTTATGACATCAGATTATTGGAGCCAGGAAAGTGTTAATCTACATACCAGTCGGTGATTCTGAGCCAGTAAATGGAGTTAAATATGAGTCTGATGTACATGCTGGATGTACAAATTAGACAGCATGCCTGTCAATCACCCTTTCAGCAAATGTACAAAAGGCAGAATACGAATCCAAATTAAAGTACCAACAATTTAGAAGTAGAATGCAATTTTCATTTCTTTTCTCAAATAGTATAGCCCTTCGGTATCTTCTGCTACAAAACCATATATTCCATTTAGGTATTAAGATAAACTGAATAAATTTTTTAAAAAAATTAAATTAAGAAGTAAAGATATTTATTTGATCAAAATACCTCTGTCCAGTGGCAAAAGTGAGTCCTGCATCTGACCAAATGGAGCTTCCTTAAATGGCCATGAATGTTAAATAAAAATCACTTACAACTTACAGGTGGTCTGTTTGAAGTATTTTTGTTATCCTGTCATGGACAAGAATTGCATATAAATAGATGCTAAGTATATGTCTGTCTGTAATCAGCATACAGGAAATACAACCAATAAATCACATAAAAAAAGCACCACCTACCACTGACAGACCATCTGAAGATGGAAAAACCATCATATGTGTATCTGTAATGTATCATATTGTGGGCTTTGTAGCATGAATCATATTGATACATGGCACAGGTGTATCATTTCATCCCTAGTATATACTGTATATATTACTTTCAGTGTATATACTGTATAAAAGTGATTTAATGTATAGACTGTATATATGAGTGTTTGAGTGCTTGGGTTGTATTTTGTTAAGCCACCTACCTTGAAGTCGGGGGATTTTAGCAGGGATCTGGGTTCATGTCCCTATCATGGCACTGAAGACTTGGACACTAGTTGCCATAGCCTTGCATCCCAGTATTTTTTCAGCTGCCTCCATGGAGGAATCATTATTTCTGGCAGCATTTAGATTATTGTGGATGTTTTGAAAACATGGAGACATCGCACTCTGTGCAGAGCATCTTCATCTCAATAAGGATGCCGCCTTTAGAGACATCAAGGTTTTGCTTGAGCACAGTGAAAGCCTTTTGTGGTCTGTCTCTTGATGCAGAGATATTTGGAGGGCTAATCCGAAAAGTGACCTTGCAAGACTTGAGGGGTCAGCAGCACCAGTTCCCGGCCATGGTACCAGGCCTGGCTAAACCTGAAAAGAAATGCCCCATCCTAAAATGTCTACAGCATCTCCATCCTAAATGTTTCAAGCAGGGGAACCAACAGAACCATCAGATCCAGTTTAAAATTACCTATCTTTTTCAGAACATAGTAGCCAGTGGGGCCAGGATCTAAAATCTGTGGACCTCTTGCCATTGCCTAAGGATAGGCAATTGTCACTAGAGAAGGGGGGTTCACACTGTCTCCTGCTGAGTCTTCCTTTTCTCAGTATTCTAGTAGATGTCAGATTGAGCCTTTCTTCAGAGACTTTGTCGGATGTGACAGACAATGCTGAGGTCCTTTCCACAATAATGGAAGGTTACCAACTTTGCTTCCAAGACCCTCCAGATTTTAGCCAATCATTTAAAGTGTCTGTTGATGCACTTTCACATGTATAGAAGTATTATATTGCTTTATTTTGTGTATATAATGTGACATTCATCAGACATATTCCTGTGCAATTTTAATTATATGTATATATGATTAATTTTTAAAAGAAAGTTTTATTGTATAAATCATTCTTTTTCTTTATGAGGGGAGGTGTTATGTATATCTGTATTTTGTGTGTGTTCATTTCTAAGCTCAAAAGGCCACAATAACATGTTTACGAAACAAAATGGCCTTATCTTATAGTACAAGCTCACAATGGACAAAATTAGCTTTTTAATATCTTTTTTACTAAATGACCCCCTTACAATCTATAATCATAAAAATTAATATGCATAATATAGATAAATATAACTTTTCTTGCAAACTGGATACCTTACAAGAACCTCCTATCTGCTTGGAGGATCCAGCTTTCATCACTGTTGGTGAAAAGTTCAGAACAGGTTTCCGATCTGAGTTTTGATTCAGTGACAGGAAGCTCACCCCTTACGTACACTGATGCCTCAGATTCAGGCTGGGGTGCTTGTTTGAGTATAAGGGAGTAGTTCTGCAAGGCTTGTATTCCTGGGAAGAATCTTTTTTTTTTATATGCTGGCTGTTTTTCTAACACATCACAGGTGTTTCAAATACAAAAGACTACTGCATCATGGTTTTCCTTGGCAACAGGTTGGTAGTAGCATCAAACAACAAGAGGGCACTCATGCCCATTTGCTCAGCTTGAAAGTCTGGAACCTCCTCTGTTGGACAGGCTGTGAGGAGATCATTCTCAGAGTCCACTGAACTAGACTTGTTCACATTGAGGCTGAGAAAGAAGCACCCTCTGTATGTCTCACCATTGCCTGATCATGAGCATGAGCAGTGGATACCTTCAGTCTGGTGGGATCAACTGTGCACCTGTGTCTTCCCACCTTTCAGAGTGATCACTCAGGTTCTTCACAGACTCAAGTCTTCCAAGTCACAGCTCATACTGATAATTCTCCAGTGGCTCCAGCAATTATAGTTTAGCAATCTCCTCGACCTTTTGGTTGATGACATCAAGGAATTACCACTCAAGAGATATATGCTGTTGCAGCACAGAAGATTCCTCTAGCACAACAATTTTTAAATTCCCCACTTTCATGCCTGGCTCATAAAATGATCTATCTGCCTGAACCAGTTTTCAAGGAAGCTTGCCAAATGCATCACTCTGGCTAGAAAGCAATCAACTTCCAAAGTTTATGACAACATATGGAGAATTTTCTGAATGGTGCAGTAGGAAATGCATTGATCCTATCTGCACCCTTAACTGCAGTTAAGATTTTCCCCAGACTGTTTATATTGAAAGAGATTGTTCAGTATCCACCATTAAGGACTGTTGAACATCCCTCTCCATAATTCTTAAGTTCTCAGTTGGCTCCACTGAAGGGTTGGATCCACATCAGTCAGATGTGATGAGGTACTTTGAGTTCCTGAGGCCAGTCTCTTGCTTCTTAATGCAGAAATGGGACCTCTTGTGTGTTCTTTGCTCATTAGTTAAACCTAATGAACCTTTGAGTGAAGCTTCCTTCAAGGATCTTAGCCTTAAAACATTGTTCCTTCTTTCCCTAGTGTCAGCAACGAGAAGGAGTTAAATTTGTGCCATGTTAGTGGAAAAGGATTGTTTTGAGTTCATTAGTAACTATGATTTTTCCTCTCATCTTTGCCATCTGGAGGTTCTGGCCAAGATTATGCTACCTGCTTGTTGAAATACCAAGACTTAATTACATTTGTGCTGGGGATGATCAAGATAGACTCCTTTGCATAGTTAGAGCTTTATGTTTCTATCTGTCTGAATCAGAGGAGAAAAAAAAGGGCCATAACCATTTTTCTTTCACTCAGAGTTACCTCTGATATTTCAACAGCATCCATCTCAGTGTGGATTGTTTGGGCTATTAAAACACCTTATCAACCTCTTTCTGATCTTTCTTGCATGTAAATCAAAGTCCATGTGGTTAGGACTGCTGCTGTATCTTGGGACATTTTGAACCATTCTTCTTGGAAGATGTAATGAAAGCTGCCTTCTGGTAATCGCACTCCATTTTTTATTGTTTTGCCTTAGATCAGTGTTATACCCAAGTGAGGGCATTTATGGTTTTAGCTCAGTTATGTCAGCCCAACAATTGGATTTTTGCTCCACCTTAACTCATTTCATGCATGACACGATTCCAGTCATACTTCACCTTTTCATTCAGGATATGATTCTGGTCATATGTACACACCTGAGATTAGTGATGTCTCCAGTTACTTTCAGAAATCTCCCATATACACAAAATTAAAAATCTTTTATTTCCGTTTTTTTACACCTTTCTTTCAGTGTAATATATTTATGGTAATACTGCTTGTGAACTGGCTAAAGCAGGGGAAGATGATTTAGCAGCTGATTTCAAGTAGCATAAAACAATTAACTCCCCATTGATTCTCTTTGCAGGGTCCATTGACCTCAGTGTTTGAAGTTTAGAATTATACTATGTATGGTCAGCAGTAATTCTGAAAGGATTAGAAAGATTAATTGATTATGGTTGGATTACTAAAGAGCTCAATCAGCATAAATCAGGGTCAGCTTGACTTTGGTGTTTAAAGTTTGTCAGGATGTGGAAACATGCATTATTGCCAGAGTCTAAGCAACAAAACTTCACATGGGAATTTCAGTGGTTGGAATCAAGATCAAAGGACATGAATATGCATTCTGCCCTTCTTGTAATGCTGGTTTTAAAATTTCAAAATTTCACATCATACAGCATAGTAAAGCATATTAAACAAGTTAACAAATAAACCGTCTCTGAAATATGTGTACGCTAGGTCTGCATCAGTTGTCGATAAAGATGTATTTGCGGGGACACTGTTTGCCAACTTTACAGCTAACATGATCTTTCAGTTACAGTAGCAGCTCAATTTGCAGATCTAGTCAAAATGTTCCCTGACTCAGAAATTGTACAAAAGTTCTCATACAAGCAGATGAAAACTCCTCATACCCATGTATTTGGATACCATTGGGATAAGAAAGTCAAACAAATGTCCACAAAGAAAAATTTGCCATTCTTATCCAGAATCTTGCCATTTTTGTAGTCTAAACTCCAAACCAAAATTTTGTGACTCCCGATTTGTCCCAAGCTGACTTCTCTCTTCTGTCATGTGTATACAATACAGATGTGGCAGGTGATGACAGTAATGTAGATGCCAGTTTTGATGAAAACTATTGAACATTTTGTAGAGGATATTTATGTTCAAGGCATTGTGAATCTTGATTTTAACTTTGACAAAACAAACTGAACTGATGATAACTAATTAGAATAAAATTCAATTTCAAAACTGAATTTTTATATGTAGGGATAAAAATGAGGGAAATAAATTAAAAAGCAGGTGATGGTAGTGATGTGGATGCAGATTTTGATGAAAATATTGACAGTATGGTGGGGAAATTGATATTTTAGGTAGAGGGAATTGTTTTTTGATTACATCATATTGACTGGGCGGATGATAACTAATTAGTCAGGGTTTTTTTTACCTGTATTATGACTTTGCGGTCTTAAAGTAAGTAATAGAAAAGAGCAAAAATCAACAAGTTTTGTAAAATTCAACAAATAATTTATTTCCCTAGAATACAAATTTAACAATTTCAAAAGAACTTACGGAAATGCAGATCAGATCACAAATATTCCTAGAATTTCTAACAAGTCCCAACAAATAAAGTTCTAAATTAACTTTAGTGGTATTTCAATTAAAATCCAATGATGAAGGTGTTGATATGCCTGTAGAGGCGATTAGCCTCATTTGTACTTAATGTATTAATGGACTGAAGTGTTATGATGTACCAATAGTCTTTTGATGACTGATAGTAATATAATCCAATAAGTCCTTCTTTGAATTCACTATAATTCATGTTAATGACTCTGTCCAAGAATATTAATACAGACAGGGTTCTTACGGTCTTTGAAGGTCTTTGACAGTTTGGGAAAAATGAGATAGCATTTTCAAGGCCTTGAAAGTTTTGGAAAATTGAGCAGATTACCCTGAGGTCTTTAAAAGTCTTTGAAATTGAAATAAACCCGAACATTTTAATTTCATTCCATAATCACAAATAAAATTGTCCAAGGTTGTTGGATTCGGATGTAGTCGAGATTTCCTGGTTTCTTTCATTTGAAATTAGGAAATTAATTATAGTTTGAATTTCATCATTAAACAATATTGTAGTATTCTGCATTCATTGTTTTCTCATATAACATAACTTGTGTACAAAATGTTAACGAAAATAGGTCTTGGAAATTTATGTTTGTGGTATTTGAAAGTTTGGGAAAAGTCTTTGAATTTATCATTCAGAATTCAGTTTGAACCCTGACAGAGCACTTTGTTTTTCCAGAGAATAATAAATAATCTCACCCAAATCAAAATCTGAATACAACAATAAATATGATTTCTGCCAAGATATTATCGTAGGAATAAATCATTTTTCCAGTATACAAGATTATATAAAAATCTAAGACACAACAGAAGTACCCAGATGAGGGAAAAAAGTTAAATGTCTAGAACAATCTAAATTCTAATTAAAAGGTCTGTGACTAAAATTATACTGAAGAACATGATAAACATAATGTCTTTGACTCAGACCAAGATAATGATCATAATATTTAACCTACACTCACTGAGAAATGTAAACTGTGATTAGTTGTTTACAGAATTTTAAAAAAATGATTTACAGCAGGTAGACAGTGAACTTGATTTTGGACAAGGTCAGCTACAAGATACAATTTTACATTACCCATAGCATATAATGAATTTAAAAAAACCTAACAAAGAATGCAAATTAAATATACATTACACCAGGATATTGACAATAATGAAAACTGGTTTTCAAGCTAACTGGACATTTGAGAACTTCACTGTTAGTAAAGTTAGCCTGTATACTGACGTTGGAAGGACAGTGATTCATCACCCAAATGAAGCTTTACCTTGTCATTATTTTGATCTGATATGTAGTCAAGATCCTGGGCAACATTTAGTTACAACCTTTACACAGAACAGGAGCACCCACCCTCTGCACCAGAATGGATGGGAAGTAATATTCCAGTTATAATGCATTTGCTGGTTTATATTTTTGTATGTGTGTTTTATGTCTCTCATCCATGAATGACTATAAGGACAAGAAAAAGGATGTTCAAGACTAATTTAAATATCATTACATTACTCCTTCATTATAACACTGTCATAGGCTATAGAACCTTAAAGTGAGACTGCCTTAAAATGAAGTATATTATGCTTATAATTTTACTACCACCTAATTAAATGGGATCCATATTCATCCTAAGACAGGAACTGTGTTATAATGATGGAGCTAATATTGAGGGAGTGCTGTATGTCCCATAATCATTTCAGTCAGATAATGGAACTACTGGTACTTAAATTGTACACATTTTTAAAACAATTACATTTTTAAAAATATAAATATTCCTGCTTAATATTGTGAATTTTTACTGCATTCCTGGAAATGGACCAAAATAAACCCAACAAAACTCTGGTATTTTTGTATTAGTATTTATTATGGAATGAAAATAATGAAACCAAATGAACAGCTTTGTTGACTTTCCAGTAAGGGTCTGCTCTTCTTCTTCTCCAGTTCTCATGTGAGTACATTCAGTAAAATTGTAATTACCTTTGACATTCTTGATGGATTTATATTTTGTTCACTATCTTAAATGGTGTAAATTTCCCCCATTTCATACACTTACGTAACAGAAGGTTATATGCAAATTTCAGATCAAATAATTGCATTGAATGGAAGTTTTAAACAAAATGCTAAGTATTTTTTTTTAGTTTACATTAATTTGCACATGGGCCCATGATGGCTGAGTGGTCTAAAGTGCTTGCCTTTTCAGATCAATGACATCTCCACTCTTTGTGGTTTCGAGTATTGGCTTGGCTAATGTGTGTATGTGATAAAGCTTGCCAGTAGCTTTCCCATGGGTCAGTGTTTTTTTTCCAGGCTTATTTCTAATCAAATATACTGATTGCCATATATAGCCTGTCATGTGTGAAAAATGGCATTAAACCCAGAGTCAAGCCAGGCCTTTCTTTTGCATTGAATTTTTCACATCTGGTAAATGAGTTTTGTTCTACTCATTACTGGCTTTGTGTCCTCACCAACAATAAAGTAAAGACTTTCATGAATCATAATCAATTTAGGTGACTGTATTTTTCAGCCTTGCAGGATGGTTTTATTCTGTTGCTTCTTTCAAAGAGATAGTTCCCTTATTGCATTGCAGAAATACCTTGTCACAGTTTTATGAAACGTTTGAGTTTTAAAAAAAACATAAAAGGGAATGTTGTTTTGTGAATTATACGCATTAGTAATTGCAAATTCTAATCTTCACAGCCTTGCATCATATCTGGGAGCAAACAACATCAGCTGCTGCTCTTTTGGGTAGGTAAAGATGTATTGCTTGGAGGGTATATTTGCGAAATTGTTGTTGAAATGTGCCTTAGCATTTATTTTACCAATGTTGATGTTGTGACCATGAGACATTTTTGTTCAGTATTCGTTTCTCTTAGCTGCAATAAAGTCAGGACTTGCTACATTTTTAGTGGTTCCCCTCTTCTTGACTTTACTAACATTCTTAATTCATGTTGTATATATGCTTTCATACTGATCAAATGTCTTGTGTTGTCAGTCAGTTGAAGAATTGATCTCATGTTCTTTGGGATGGTTGATACTTTTTTACTGCAAGCAATCTCTTGTTGATGTGGGCTAACACTTCTGTGTGCCCTTCATGTTGCTCCTCACACTGTTTTTAGCCTTACATTGTTGTGATCAGGCTTCTTAGCATCCTCGTGTACGTATGCTGTCCATATCCATGTGCCTGGTCTTTGCTCTTGCCTATTTTCTCTTCATTTGTTAATAATCCGAGTTTATTGTCATCGCCTTGGTTACTTGATTATGATAACACTAGGAATATTGTGAGGTCTCATAGAGTAATCATCTGTTCAATCTTCAGATACATATAATGATAAAAACCATTTGTATATATTTTTAGAAATCAGAATCAGATATAACTTTTTTGGACTTAGCAATATTAGTGATTACTTTGAGGGAACTTTTTTGGGTATCATTAAATTTTTGCTTATTTATGATTATTGAGAATCCATGTACTTACTTTTTGGGATCCAGCAATTATATATCTTAGCATCATCTATTTCACGGGGCTACTTGGAATCTCTAAGAGATGTTTGTGATAAATACTTTACTAACATTGCCTCCCTTTTTGAGAATTGGACTTTGCGTTTTATTATTATCAGTTGTGTACTTGCCTAAATGGGTAACTGTAAACAGGTATAGAATATGGTGGTGGCAGGTGTAGTACATAACATGAGACTAATGATGATGTCTTGTTATGCCCCAACTAACTCTTAGTGCTAGGGTTGTGTATTACAGCAAATGTTGTGGTATGATATGTATCATGATACAGGGGTCCAAGTTTTATACACATCCTCATACATTCACTTTATTCCAAGTTTTATGCCTTAACTGTGATAGTAAAAAATGGCATATTGTTTTGCTGCTGTCTGTACATAACATATATTTATCCATAAGTCTTTTTATCTGTCCCGAATAAAGTGGACAAATCAAATCTGATAAGCATTTTTGTATGCATATCTAGATGAGATCAGATTTCCAGGCCATCACAGCAATTTTTCAACTTTTTGAAAGATATTTTTGAATTTGTTAGACTTGGACATTTTTTTTACAAAAACGTTGTTAGCACGATTTAGCAAAACCCACTAAGTGCAGACAAATGAAATTTGGTAGGCTTATTTATATTTACATATTGATGACCTGATCAGATTTTTATGCCATTTTATCAATTTTTGACTTTGAGGGATTTTACTTCTTCGAGACTATGACATAGTGTCCATTCTCTTAAACCAATGTTAATTTCTTTTGCTAATAATAGTAAAACAATTTATTAACTTACTGATGTTAGTAACAAAGTATGGTTAGACTTGATAGTATATATTGTTAAATATATTTAGTTAGACTTGACAGTAGTTACTTCCTTTGGATATTGTTCCACTAATGATAGTACTTGAAACAATAGTAGAAAATGCTTTTACATCTAGATCACCACAGTATATAAATATTTCCTCAAATGATGTTTCAGATGTTAATATAAATTATCTTCTGGCATATCAAGAAAAGAAAATATAGAAAATGTTAAAGATTATTTAGAGCAATATGTTTACAATAGGTAAAAAGGACCATGAATAGCAATATCTTGGGAGTAATGTTCTTCCATGTGATCTTATGTAGTTTAGTATCACTTCAACCCTCCAGTGTGTCAGCATCCGTCATACTTTGATTTAATTATTTTACTTATTTTGAACTTTTTAGACTTAGATATTGTTTCAGACAAAAGTCTTTGCTTCAAAGATTAGGCAAACTCCACTAGAGGTAGATAGCATATGGTTTAAATGTATGCAAGAATTTGATTTGAATGTTTACAAGGATGACATGATAATAGTTTCATGCCATTGAAGAAACTTTTCATTTTTTATAATGCAAAAAAAAATTGGACTGATTATTTTGTTCCTTTTTTAATCTGCTGTGTGGGTATCTGTGTTTTACAAACGTAGATCTAGTTGCCAACAACGTTTGATCAGCTTGACTTTGTCATCACAGTTTATTACCATTTTAAACTTGCTGTCAAACTATTTGAATAAATATACATGGTATTGTGGTGTCCATATGAACTACAGTTTGAAAAAATTGAAGAAAATTGATACAGTATGAGAAAATTAAACTAAAATTGCATATCCTGTAGAATTACACTTTGCTGATGTCAAGAATATTGCAAAATTTAAAAAATTCCATTGTGTTTTGATATTGTCATATTGCTGCAGTTCTAGAGGGGATATGTAGTATTACATATGTCCTTACATCTGTCCATCTTTCTGTCTGTTCATGTGTATGCCTGTCCATGTTTTTTTTCTTCTGTTTCCACAGAATATTGTTCTCATTGCCTTTTCAAAATGGAACTGTTCTCCTGTAGTGTTATTTGGTGGGGTTTAGTGCCTATAGGAAGACAGTTCCCATGGGAGAAGGCAATAATAGAGGATATCTGTGTTTTTTGAGTAGATGTATGGATATATTTCATGAATGAAGTAGAAACATTGCATTATCACAAGTGGCAAAGCCACTCTTGTCAATACAAAATGTTTCCACTTCACGAGTGAAATATTTCCATATATCTACTCATAAAACAAAGATTTCTCTTTATTATATATTTTTTAAAAGCCAAAACTATCAGTTTGCATGGATTTTCTCCACTCTGTGCCAGTGTGTTTAACAGCTGCATTATTATGTTGATGAAAAGAAATTCCTAAATTTTATAATTTTGGGACAGCAACATTGGACTAAATTAGCGGTTATATATTATGCATCCGATTGTGTATCTGGTCAAAATAATGACTGTATTCATACAAAAATGAAGAGATTTTTGGTTTTATTAACACATGTCATGCAAGGGTTATTAATGTTGGGGTGGGTTGGGCTAATGTGAAGACATCACAGAGCAGTTGTATCTGACAGACTTCAGAGTATAACATAGCTTGGTAGCAGATGCTGTATCCAATCTTCAGTTTCACTCACTTTTGGTTTAGGATCAAGCACTAATCAATGCCTGATTTAGCCATCATTTTCAAACATGATTGTGATGAGAACTAAAATTGCTATATATTTATTCATCAGTTTTTTTTATCTTAAGATTCTGTACTTTTTCATACAGTATTAAAGGTATACAATAGTGTATGGATGACACATAGCAACAAGTTGTGTAAGTTCAGTCACTGACTGTTTCCATGATTCATGTAGAAAGATAAATATGAAATTGGTAATACTTGAAAGTCTCCTTTTTGCTGTTTGGAGTTCATTTCTATGCATTGATGACACCTCATTGATTGCATAAATGTACACTGGAAGGTCTGAAATTGGCACATTTCAAGATCTATACATCTGATGTTGAGGGAGAGAGAGGAAGGGAGCATAAGCACCCACACATGGGGCAAGGGGGATTTCACTCTAAACCAGTTTTGGCCTACATCTGTAAAACTTAATAGCTGACCACTACATATCTGCCACCACCCCATGCTGAAAATAGCTATGCAGGTGCCCCTGGAAGGGAGGGAGAGAGAGAGAGAAGGAGCAGCAGAAGGAAAATGAAATAGGTCTTGAATAACATACATAAGGGGAGATATATTTCCTAAATGGTAAAAGAAAAGTTGTTCCAGATTTGTTGCCACTGTGGCAGCAAAAGTGATATACATGATATAATGAAACATCAGCACATGGCAATAGTACCCACTGAGACAGGTATACTTCTCATAGTCATATGTAGGAACCCAAAGTCAAGGCAAAATGCTTTCTGTCCTTAAATAGAACCCTGTATTTAGTCACTGTGAATTAGAGAACTTTTTTTGTGATGTACTAAATTTAAAAGAAAGTCTTGATGAGCAGAAAACGATATGGTTCAAGACTGATATTAATGAATAGTTCAAATTCAATTTTCTTTTTTGCATCAAATTTTGATAGTCATCTCTTCTCATAACGCCGACCATAAGGTAAATCATATTATCTTATGATGTCTGTCCATCAGTTACAAATCTAATTTCTGCAATTGACTTCAGGGTCAAAGGTCAAGGTAACTTTTTGAAGAAAAAAAATGGTTTCAGCACAATAACATTAGTTCCACATCACATGCTTGAATCACACTTTGTTCATAGATTGCATTTGGAGTAAGGAAGAAACCTGTTCATCCTGGGTCAAAAGATCAGAGGTCATGGTCACTGTGACTGAAAGAAGAAAAACAGTCTCTGCACAGTAACATTAATTCTACATTGTGTACATTGACCAGATTTTGTGGATGGCTTGCACTTGTAGTAAGGAAATAGGCTATTGATTTTAGAGTCAAACACTTAGAGTGCCAGATCATTGTAACTGAAAGAAGGTAAATGGTTTCAGCGCAAGATTCAGAATTCAGTTATTGATCATGTACTTTCACAAAAGTTTACTCCTAGACCACATACCTTGACCAAAGTTTGGAGGGCTTGCACCTGAGGTATATAAGAGGCCTACAAATTTATGGTCAGAAGCTTAAAGGTCAGGTTGTAGACCACATGCCTGGAACAAAGTTTGTGGAAGGCTTACACTTTTGGTGTGGAAATGTTTTTTGATTTGGGGGTAAAAAAAGAGGTTATTGGTCAAGGTAATTTTGCCTAATGCAGAATTTTTTTATTCTGTAATAGTTACAAAGACCAAACTTTGTGGATGACTTCCACTTAGGCTAATAAAGAATCCTGTAGATTCTTGACTCTAATGACCACGTTAAGTCTAATAAGAAAATTATGGTTTCTGAACATAAAGTTTGGTGTATTCAGTATCTGCATATAGGAGTTTTAAACACAGGGTGAGTGTTTCATGTGTCATTCATGATACATTTGCTTTTCCTTTGTGGTGAGAATCATTTCCTGTGTCTCCTTAATTAAGAGCACCTGGTAAAAGTCAGAGCCCATTGTTGCAGCTCTATTGTCGTAAACCAAGTAACAGCAAGAGTGAAAACCATCAAGTTTCATAAACTTCAACATATAGTTTATTTAACTAGAATACAAAGTGAAAATTTGAAAGGAACTTACAGTAATTTGAATTAAATCCAAATAATCCTGAAGATTATATCATCCGTATAAAATTATAGTGTTCCAAATGAATCCAAGTGGTAATCCAAATGAATTCTAATCTTGCATGTGCTGATGTACCAGTAGTTCTAACAGTATTGATGTATCACAAGGATATAATTCAGAATGTCCTTGAATGAGTTTATAATAATCCCAAAATAGTGATTTAGTCTGAAAAGGATCAATGAGCACTTTGTAATTCCTGTGAATAATTTAAATAACTAAATCCTCTCAAATTTTAACTGAACACAGCTAAAACACTTATGTCCAGGTAGGAAATATTAATTCTGATGTAAACAACCTTTATATCAAAACCTAAGATGTGAGGACCAGGATGAAGGTCAAAATTTCATTTTTAGAACATTCTAAGTTGTAAATGAAGTAAGGCCTTTTGCTTAAATTTTAATAAAGAACATGACAAATATCAGGTTGAACAGAAGTTTTCAAGGGGAAAACCAATGTCCTGAACTCAGATCCAAGTAAACATGTTTACCTACAAGTAATAATTATTTTAAAATATAATTTACAATGATAGACAAAGATTGGCTATTAATATGTTGTCTATAAAATGACCCTTACTATCTATAATCATGGACAAAATCAAAACACAATACAAATTAAATATACATAACACCATCTGGTACAACAGTTTGTACTGGTATTATCTAGGTTGTTTTATTCTTTACATTTTTTAAACTTTTATAGTGAAAGAGGTATTGTCCATATTGATATGGATTTATGTAATGCAAGACAGTTTTACTGACCAAATATTTTATACTGTACCATCTGCCATGGTACGGGATTCTTATTTCTCACCCATGCGACAGAGGAATCTAGCTGTTTTGCTAACCTTACTTTTCATATCTCAGTCTAGTTGTCTTAGACAGGTCATCTCAGTCTAGGTGTCCACGCGCTTGGAACTACTTTTAAAAAATAAACTTTTGTTGTCTTCTGCTATGCCTGAAGTAGTTGTTCTAAAATCAAACAACAACAACAACAACAACAAACAAATATATAACAAAACAACATAGTAACTTAAGGACTCTCCATTTTTGAGAAAACACCATACAAAACATTTCGAGAGAGACAGACATGATAGTTAGTTCCACACAGCATGACCAGTTTTATCCTATCTGCAAGCCTGACTCAGTACATTTTCAGGTCAGCGTCATTAAATGTAGCTAAAGCTACCTAACTAGTTTTAAATACTTCATGTGAAACAAATTATATACTGTTAGCTACATTTAATGACGCTGACCTGAAATTGACTGTGCTACAGATAGGATCAAATTCTCAATGCTGTGCGAAATGAACTATGACAGAAAACACTGATCTATGCACATAGACTATAGACCTATACACTTCATAGTCTTCCAATGCTCTTAACAACTACAGAAAACTTAGTAACAGCCAGAAATGTGTTATGTCAAACATGCTTTATTCTATTTTTGTTAAGCATCTCCATTGCGCCTCAGCTGAATCAAAAATATACCTACAGTATTTAATGACAAATAATGCACTTACCAGCCAGAAGGAATCATTTATCCGTCAACACATTAATCCATAAGCAAATTTCACTTTAACACTCCCCATATTTCCAAGACAGAAAAATAAATTTTCAAAGAACTTGAAAGTTTAGCACATGGTTATCCGCAAAGTTTAGCACATGGTTATCCGCTGGGGTCCATATTTGGAGGGTCTTTTATACACGGAGGTACTTTTACAATCAATATTAATTACAACACAAGTATGTCACAAACAGTTCACCTCCTCTAAAGAAAAGGAGAGTTATATATGATAGTGACACGGATCTCTAATTACCTGTGAATAACCCAAGCACGGACACTCGTGCTACATGTATTTACACTACAACAGAGCTGTGGGCCGAGTACAGTTTCATTATGAACAATATAATTTTCTAAATTGGAACTAATGAAAATGAAACATTTCCTTGTAATAAATATTAACTATTTATTGTTAATTTCATATAACATCCCTATATTAAATGTGATAATACCTAAAAACTATGCAACTTTTAATATTGTTATTTTGTTTTGACTCGCGCATAAAAACTGTGTACTTCGGATGACACGCCACACCACAGTCCTCATTAACATATTTGTATTAATGCACTGCATGTAAACATTGGCATGTGAACTATATCGCACAAGGGAGGAGTTCTTTCTTACTTTAAAGGATAATATTGGGTGAGAAAAATAATCTACGTTGGGGTTTGGACCGAGACAAGGAAATCCCAGTTGCGGGGTACATTATATGTCTCCCCACTCAGCAAACCTCGTGGGGAGACAAATAATGTAACCCCTTGACTGTGATTTCCTTGTCTTGGTCCAAACCCCAACATAGATTCTATATGTCAAAATAGGGTACCTCATTTTAATACTCTTCCCAATGTAGCACAGGTATTGTCATGGATCCCAATATACTGGTGATAATTATTTTTGTTTGAAATGCATCCCATTATAAACGGGCCTCACATAGCATTATTGTGAGGAACACTAATTATCTAGTTTTCACAACTGTTTTCATTTTTTTTTTGTATATATGAATCATACAGGTTTGCTATGTGCAAACATTTTCTAGGCACAATGAAAGAGTTTGACTCCAAGGGTTCAGAGTTTTACTTAAGTCTTCCAGCAAACATTTACATGCACCAAAGCATGTATGATTTGCATTCTTACCTGATAAATCATTAATATACATTTTATGCTAAATACAAATACAATAAACATGGAGAATTTCTGGCCCATGCACATGCTGGAACCAGGAATCAGACCTGGGACTGCAGAGGTATAAAACTAGTGGTAACAAAATGAGTATTTGCATTGTATTGGATATCCTGAAGTACCACTAGTAATATTCTGAAGTACCACTTGCAATATGGTCAAGGACCACATGCAAGAAACAATGTATATCGTGTAACCAGTCTCAGTGGATTCCTCTGTATAAAAAGCACCAGTTCATAAAGAATATTTATGATCCCTTTTCTCCAGTTCATTTACATATTTCACCTCTGTATTAAAAGAGATGCTGCCTGGATGTGCATGTGTGCAAATCATGAGTTTTATTAATTTGCACATTTGGAATGTAGTGATGCATGAAAACTCCAGGAAATTTGTTCAAAATTGTGTCTTAAAATTATTAAGGATACTTACTTCATCAAAATACTTTTATCCATTCCAAAGTATGCAGATTAAGTTAATGCTAAAGGATTCTTGGTAATTTCACTATTTATTTATAACAGGAAAATGAGTGTGGTAGAGTGGTTCAGCAATTGATGCCTTTTTCTCATATTTGAATATGCCCACATTGGTCCATTTCTGGAAGGCGAGATAATAGTCAATAGCTGAGCAGAAAATTACTGATTCTTTTCAACTTATGTTTGTGTTGGTTGGCAAAAATGTGCAAAGTGAATGGCAGAATGAAGAAATTGAAGAATGAAGTGGAGTTTCTTTTCCAACAGAGGACAAAAATTATCCTATGATATCCGATGGCAGTTTAGATGTATCACCAGAGTAGAAACCAAAATTTGATGCAAAGTTCAAAATCTTGACTGTTACAGTACATACAGTTAAAACAATACATAGACAGGAGATATGTTGTGTTTTACAGAAATTAAGGGACAAAATAACCCTTCAGTGTAATAAATCGGCATTTGAAGGGTTCAGAGTTGACTCCTTTGATTAACAGAATCACCAGATCACATGCGTATTTTTTTTGGACCAGATATATTCTTGGGGTAGTACCTGTGAACTGTGGAAAATTTTACAGAAGAGCCATAAGGAAACGTTTTCCAATTTGTTGAGGCTGACTAAGCTAGCTATGCATATGCCCCTTCAAGTAGCAGACCATGGAAGAGTAATATCCATACATAGATAAGGAACATAATAAGCACAGAAACAGTCAACAAATTAATGCTTATGCAGCTATATGGGTAATCTTGTGAGAAGTTTGAGTTTCAGTAGAAACCAAACAGAGTGGAGCAGGAAGAGAGACATATATTAAAATGAAGGGTAAATAATGAACTAGGGCGATTTCCTATCCACCCACACTTTTTTTTAAAAACTCTCCCATGTTTTTGGTGACAAGTGGTGATAAAATCCTGATAGCATCACTGTATTAAGGACGCATGTCCACTAAAGACATTTTGGTGCTTCTTTGAGTGTTGTTTATGGGCAGGTTTCACAGGATAAAAATTGCAAAAAAGAATGCCAGTCTGACTTGATGTTGTATTTCATTTATGCATTTCTATCTTTTGTATTATTTTATACCACAGACCTCATTGCTTTATTTTGGTATTACAGACCTCCGCATTCTCCAGGATCAGTTAGGCGAAGAACTGAAGAACCCTCAAAATTATGTCCAGAGAAACTTGACAACAGTCGTCGTAGAAGTAATCTTGAGGTTCCCAGGCAAGGTGGCTATGCTTCAGCAGATTCCCGCAAAAGTGACCTTCCTTGTGTTATGTTGCCAGTGAAGACTAATATAGTTGCACCTTTGGAGGAAACAAAGAAGTGAATAATAAACCTGCAAATGGAAGCCTCAATTTACCACTGTATAAGACAATTTTAGGTATTTCTGTGATTACATAATGTGTGATACCTAGGTACAAGATTATGTAATGTTTACATTTCCCGGAAAATCTGCAAGTTAGCTGAATTATGATTTTTTTGGTATCATTTTTTAATGTATATACTCACAAGTCAAGTCAAACTGCAAACAACAAAGATCCTGATCTACCCATAGCATAATGTTCTATAGAGCAGGGTCTATGTTATTTGTTCTACTGACTACTTCTAACAAACTGCACAGACCCAGATCTGCTGGTGCATTATGGAATGGCAGATCTGGGTCTGTGCGGTTTGCAGTTGGACTCATAAGCAAGTATAGACAGTAAAGACTTGGATCTTCACTTTGTACCAGATCAAACAAATTTATCTTAACAAATACAAATCTTTCACAGCCGTTTGTTTTATATCATATTTATTTATAATTTGAAGCAGTTTTGTGTTACCAATACAAAAAAAAACCAGTTCAACTTACTGGCACAGTGTAATCAAAATTTGATTTATGTATCTACTATTTGCAGTTTCTTCACTCTTGTTATCATTATTTATTCTAAGCAATCAATCATTTGAAAAGAAGAGGAAATGTTTAATGAAGTCAACTATTATCAATCTTTGATCAGTATTTTTTTGCAGATACTCTTTTTGTGATATTTGTAAGAAGTTTATATAATCTCATTGGATACAGTCTAGATTTGTTAAGAGGTTTCTCTTCATCTACATTTTATCTCTTAGTTTTGGACATGAAAAAACTTCTGCATAGTTGCAACTAACTTGTTTACCAATGAAGGGCTGCATTATATCAAGTTTTCTCACATGCTGAAGGGTGTGTGTGTTTGTGCATATATATATATATATATATATATATATATATATATATATATATATATATATATATATACAGACACATGCACTAGTAAACTGTATTTTGTGGTATAAAGACTACATCAGCTGCAAATGTTTTACAAATATGATTTTCAGTATAACTTTAGCATCAGTTAAATATACTACATATAAAAAGTGCGATAACATAAGGTAAGATTTATTAGGTATAGATTAAAAGCATCACAGTAAAGATTAAAATTGCAATGCATTGTCATATGCAGGAAACTAAGGATAACTCAAAAAGTAAATGAAGTAGCATTCAATTGTATCTGTTGTGGCACATAATTGCTGGTCATATGACATCTAGTAGAAATTAAAAATACAAATATTTTTTAAAATTACAATAGAAATCTGAAGCTAAAATATGTCTGGTCCACATTTTGTAGAGGATAATTAACCAAATAGACAAATGTCTGCAGCTAAGGACTAATATCATATTTGACATTCTTGATCAATCTTTGAAAACTCTTAGAGCATGGTGTACAAAAATCGACAAAATGTTTTGTTTTAGTGTTTATTTTGTAAGATGCAACATTTCATAATTGAACAGTACACACTCCAAATTACCTTTATGGAGCTGTTCAAAATACTTTTTGTATATTTTGTTCACTTTTAAGTAAAAATGGACTTAACTCACGTTGCTCTTTACCAATGTCATTAGAAAAGAGGGAGAGAGGATGCGAGGATTAGAAAAAAATTATATTATCACTAGTCAGATCACTGTTACACACTGTTTGAAAGTGTATCTTTTAAGAATTTCCTACATATCATAGTTCCATATTGGTATGCCTCTAGCTGTGCAATTATGTTACCTCATTTACATTAGCATTGCATTTTTGCAGTAATTTTATTTATAGTATACAGCACAAAATTAAAACAAACAAAAATATTGCAATGTATGAAATATGAATAGGTTTTTCACTGCACCTCTTACCTTGTATAAAATGCCATATTTCAGGTTTAACATTGCATCTCATCAAATTATACTGGGAGCATAATGACCTGAAATACTTGAATTGTTTGGCCAATGGTTAAATGTTATTTCCTCATCTGTATACTGGTCAACATCTCTTATTGTAATTTTTACTGGTTTGATGTTGATATAAAGGTAATCTAAATACCATATGAATTGGACTGAGTAGTACAAACAACTTCCAAAGGAATTCTATGAATACAGAATGGTACTTAAAATAAAATGTTTGTATTCTTACAGAAGAACTTGTGAAGAATTTCTGCCTTGCTTATTTTGTACATTTTACACAGGGAAATTGTATATCTTCATGTATGTCTTTGTAGTTGCACAACATGTTGATGAAGTTATTACACACCATTTATTGATAGAGTCACAATATCAATACATTTATATAGATTTATATATGAAATTGTGTGCATGTCATATATGAAAGTGTGTGTTATATGAATTTGTAGGTCATGTACAAAATTATTTATGTCATTTATGAAATTGTAATATGAAATTATTTGTATGTCATATATGAAATTGTATATCATATATGAAATCATTTTATGTGAACAAGATTTGTAAGTACACATTTGATTTTTATTACCTCAGAACAAAATCATTTTAACATCACCATTGTGGATTCATCAATGAAAATTTCAGCATTGCAAGAAATATTGAGAATTTACCATATGTTTTGGGATAACTTGTACAGTTTTTCCAGTGGTCCTAATTTGCCCTTTTGCTCCTTTTTACTATTTTTTGGTTAGACTCCTCATTTTTTTCCTTACTGTTTCCAAAATGGCTTTCTACAGTTTTACCATCTTGTGGTGAAAATCAGTTACTGCATGAATAGTCATAGTGAAGCTAATTCCGGTATGGTCTATGGGATGTAGGATTTGGTGCTTAGGAAAGATAGAGGCTAAAAAGAAGCTAGTATGTGACTAAGAGCATGCTTTTCTTCAAGTTAATGAAAGTAAGTCAAGTAAAAAAAATTTATTCTTTTTCAGTAATTTACATAAATTTCTTACTATTTTTTAAAGTGGGCCTACTTTAGCCCTACTTGATTACAAAGGGTTGCTGGAAAGACATCATAATGATTGGAATCCCGAAGTGATTGTAAAAAAATTTACTTTTGAATGCTCCCCAAGTTGTAGGACATTTTAGTTCAGTAATTGTTTTCCATGATGAAAGTTTTGGGACACTTGGTCATTGAGCTTCTTCTATGGGCATATTTTGTTTGTTCAGCTGGTATGACCTGATAATTGTCCCTATTTTGACTCCAAATCCATAATCAGATTCATTGACAGTGTAAAGTGTATTATGCAAAAGTCTTGCCTTATCATTTGAGGTTTCCTGTTCATTTAAACATGCATATAATTTACTGACACCCATTGCACAATAAACAGTTATAACAATAAAATTAGAAGCAATTCCAAACTGTTTCAGTTCACATGTGATTGGATTTCATCATTGAGAGAGAGAGAGAGAATGAAATTAGGCAAGTACAATGATCACTTTGTTGCTGGAGCACTTATTTATACCCTACATTGATGGAAAAATAAAAAAGTCAAACTAGATAGATAGGTAGACAAAACCATTTTAAAATACAATTATCATACTGAGTGGAACATATCACAAATGAATTGATAACTTAATAGTATGTCATTCTTTGTGCATTTGGTTTTAGTCCGTGTGCTTTTACAGCAGAGCTACACAAGTAAGTTATTTAGTGCTGAGGTAATTAGAGTAAAGTACCTTGCCCAAGGTAGCTGACCCAGGCTGGTCCATTGGTGGGATTTGAGTCTACAGCCTTTCAGTTGTTAATCCAGCACTGAACCCTCCTGGCCCATTTCATCTTTTTGTGTAACAAAACCATTAAAGTCCATAATGCTTGACATTTTAAATCCATTTATATGATAAATCCTTGAATTTAGTTATAGGTCACATACCAGTATATAGATAGTACTTACGAATAATCTGATTCACATTATACCATAATATGTTAATTCCGTACATCTTGCAAATACAGAATGAAAGTTAAGTTCACATTTTTGTGATTCACCGTATCCTATAAATGCCACTATCTAATGTCATCTGGAACAAGGTCCAAGAATTCAGCTTCATTTTCTGATAAAATTCTGAATCCAGCGTCATTGTCTAGTTAATGTAAATCATTTTCTAGTCATTATATATATTGCCTAAATCTTTTTCCTCAACATCATAGTCATATGCAGGTGCTTATGTAGAGACTGAGCTTGGGCTCTCTAAGTAACACTGATCATATGGTGTGTGAAATCGATTAAAGGATGCAACTGAACATGTGTCATTTGTGTGGAATGATCACAGTGAGTTCAGATAACCACCCTCTGTTACTTGGCACATGAGCAAGTATCATACTTAACAGCTTGATTAAAGGGTTCGAATGTGGGAAAACAGAGATTATGCTGGCTTTACAATTGCTCAAGGGTTAAGGTCAAACATGCACAGGAAGTTGTAGCACATAACAAGTATTATATTTTGAGCTCAATCAAAAGGATTGTCAACTTGAAAACAAAGGGAATTAAATCTAATTTAATTAAAAGGAAAATACACAATTAAATGAGGAAGCACTATACTTGCTGGTAAACACCCACAATAAACAACATTAAAGGACACTTCAGCTTGCAGTTTTAGTATTTAATTTATCAGTAAAATTTTCAAATTATTAAAATCCAAATGACTGTATCAACATGTATTGTGTAATAAATACTGTCATGAAACAGATAAACACAGTTCATACCATATAAACATTTTCTGAACGGGAATTGTGGCATAATGTAGCTGGGGAGAGGGTAAGTTTGTATTCTCAGTTTCAGAAGTTTTGGGATACTTTATGGATTTTTCTAGTTCCCAAAATTTAGGTCAAATGAAAAAAAGTATTCCTGTCCCAGTATATAGGTAATAATGGTACATGAAGGTTTTGTTTTAAGTATCTTAAGAAAGTACAGCGAAACCTCTGGAGACGGAAACCTCACTGTACTTTAATCATCTTGAAACTTAACATTTTTTGGTTAAAATTCAGGGTCTACTCAAGAACTGAATATCTGGAGGTTAAAAATACCCCTCGGTTTCAAAAATTGGTGGATTTCCTAAATAATAGTGGTTTTCAATAAAATTTAAACTGTAAAACACAAATTTGCAGCCCTTTTTATACATGGGAGTCAGTTGTACACAGTTTAACATGTCAAATTTTAATTCAGGAATGAATCATATTTTTTCTTCTTCAATTTAAATTCCTGGAGGGCAATGGAAGGGTCGGAGTCTGTGAGCTGTGGACTTTTGTGATTGTTGTCAGTACTCTGATCATTTTGTCTCCAGGCCAAGTCTTGTGGGAGATTTTGATGTTGCTCTAGATGGAGAAGACCCTCTCACATATAGTTGTTTGGACTGGAACGGACAAGGCAACATTAGCCAGTTTGGCAGCTGTCTATGTCATTGAAAAGTTATATTTCTCAGCACAAGAAACTGATCATTTTGATACCCTGTTGCAGGACTAAAGGTTTTTGGAGAGAGAATCCTTTCATTGTCTCATTAGAAATACTAGCAGACCTACCAACTCTTATGATCTTGCCATAAGTCTTACGAAAATGGCCCTTAAATTTTGGACTTAGAGAATAAAAGCAGAAACTATGGAAATATGGTTGTTGCTGTAAAATCCAGATAATTTGCTTGTCATTGTTTGATTTTGATCCCAGTTTTATATTAGATTTAGTGGAGTTGGATAGAAAAACAGACTAACTTTACAGTAGTAATTCAGAAACTTTAAACTGCACATATTTTTTCATGCAAAACATCTGCTTTGTCAAACTGTTGATTATAGAATTTTAAAAAATGGTATTGAGTAAGTGATACATGTTGCAGATGAAAGAGAAAATAAGCCTCTTAACAAGTGTTAATAATCAGTACAGAAGAACAAAAAGGAATATTCAGATTCTTGGGAATAAAAAGCAGGAAGGGCAACAATTTTATTTATTTGACATCACGTGTCAATTTGAGTATGTCTCATAGCGGTAGATATGATCGACATCATGTTGTGAATTCGAATAAAACTTCCAAGAATTACATCAAGTTGAGAGATAGCAAGAAGCCATTCAGTTGCATAGAGTTTGGAGCCGAAGTTTGTGCAACTGTACTGGAAGCAAATAAGGTCTATGTTTGCTTAACAAACTTTTCTGTTGAACATAATGCTTACTGTTGCTACTTCAGTTTCAGATACTGAACTTTTTAAATACGTTTTCCAACTTTACAGTAGCAGTACATGATATTTTGTTACACCATACTGAAAATTGGTTAAACTTAACAGAAGAAAATCAACTACCTTACTGAGACAGTCTTCTTAGGTTTGGCAGGTCTGTAATGGGTGTGGTCATAGGCCCTTCATATGTACATTATGATCTATCAGGATTTTAAGCTTTGGGTTACCTTGGATGATTAAATAAGATTTTGCCACATACAACAGACTGCTTAAGAGTAGACCATAAAATGATGTGACAACAAGCACAATTTCTTTTAGGAATCTTTTTCTCTGCTATTGTCAATCAAATTGTCATTGAACCACTGCATGCAGGATTTATAGCAACATATTCCTCCTTTGGTTTATAGGTGAGCTTTTGACCATGTAAAAACCATTTATCATCAGAAGCTGATCAATTCATGAGCATGGTGACCATCATTTACTTTCAAGTATTTTTGGTCAGAAATAACTCTGGACACATCTGGCTGAATGAGCAAAATGTCTTGTAAATCTGTCTGAAACACTAGCTATAACTCTCTTAGGACTGGAGTAATGCCCATTAGTAGCCATGTTATAAAAAAAAAAACATAGGGGGACAGTGATTTCCTCAGGCCAGCTGCCTTGGGATCTTTGGTTTTATCACAGTATTCCAAGTCTTTAAGTCATTAAGGCATTCCATGATTTTAGATTCCTTCTATTATAAAATGAGCACCATTGTATGTCATACATTTTCATACAAATCATTTCACCATTTTCATATTTTGTTAACCATGGCCATTCTTGAGCTAGCTCTTCTGACAAGTACTTTCCTCTTTATTCTTGTTACATTCACTCTCCTCAAAATTCAAGGAATTGTATTCAACAATTACTTTCGGGATGCGAGTGATTTGAGTTTTGATTTGCTCATTTTGGAAGAGGTTCCCACTTCAGTGTCTCCATGTAGATTTGATGTTTTGGGTTCATTACTGGATATCTCCTTAGATGATGATAAAGCTTGAAAAAAAAGGGTAAGTTTCCTTTTAGTAGTATATTTTTTATTACTAATGTTAAGGAGAACCGAAACTATTGTCTACCATAATCATGTGTGAAACTTTAATCTGAGACTGTTTTATTCAACATGGTATAGCAGGAAATTGACTATGTGCTTGTTAGGAATAGACTGCATATTCATCAGAGGATAACTGAATACTTCATGTTGGTTCCTAAACTTAATATTCATTATGACATTTTCTTGTTTTATGGAGAAAAGTATTAATCTATGCATCAAATTCTCATGATTCTAAGCAACTGGGATGGACAGATTGACATCCATGAGATTATTTACCATGTAGTCAACTGTAGGGTTTATTTTATCCTTGGTTGATTTTTTAGCACTGTCTTTAGAGATTAGCATGATTGCACACCCTAGAGTAGACCTTATAAATATCAATAGAAACAGCATCATGATATTGATAAAATATAAAGAGGGCACAGATCAATATACACATGTTAAAACAAAATGGACATAATTGACTGCATCAGATTTAGATGAAATTTGATAAACTCAGTAAACTGAAAAACCCTCAGCACCAGATCTTTTGCTTGGTCCCATACAGTTATGGTCTTGAGAGGTTTCACTATAATTCTTAACAGGTTGGATAGAATGTTGTTTTATGACAACTTAAGGAAGACCTTTTCATAATGACAGTATGTGAAATTTATTTTGCACATCTTCATGGGTTGGATTATTTGGTTGCCTTGCTGACTGTAGCATCTGCTTTTCACATGAACAAACTTTTTTTTTCATTTGTTCAGTTGTACACATAATACCTGTCAAGTTGATTGGAAATCTTCAGCTATGAAAGAAGAAAGAAGACCTTTACCAAAACAGAATCAGTCTGTGCAGTGCAATATGCTTATCATTTCCCAGGATATGCCCGAATTTTTTTGTGACATATATTACCATTTAGATGTTTCAGAATCATTCATACACAAATGTTTGAGTCTGTTTGTTGAATTATTTTCTTTTTTATGAGTCTCTGGATTGTAAATTGATGAGTAATAAAGTGTATGTGATAATACAAATCATAGGATCTATTTTTTGAAAGGTCACTATTGTGTGTGTTTTGCAGTGATTGAAAGTATACAGTATATTTCCAATTTACGAGTTTTGCAAGTTCTTAATGGCACTGCAAGTTGATTAAGTATGATGTCTGCTTATCATACCTACAGTTATTCTGATGCCAAATTTAAGGTCATGCACATTCAGTAAAAAGAGGTCAAGACAGGGACAAGTTGACAATTAAAGGTCATACAATTAGACAGGTATGTGTACATTGTGGAGGTCTTTTAAAATTCCCTGTTTGCTGACAGCTTTTTTATACTTGGGATCAATAGAGGATGCATTTCAGTACCAATATTTGGTTTTGTTTGACCATTTTTTAATTGCTGTCAGTTCTTGGGAATGGTTATATTTGAATTGTACACTTGGGAGGCATTGCAGATACTGGTCCAAAATTTTGAATTCAGCATGTTCCTTATTTTAAAATAATCATAAGATGCACTAAATATTCCTGAAACATACTTCATGTCTTTTTCACTTAATAAATGAATGTGATTTAAAAAGTTGTATAAATTACATGTACACAAAAAAGCACATCTAGAAGGTAAAGAAGAATTCATGTGTATATTTCATAGTCAAATTATGTTTAAACAAACTCGATTCCAAACCAGTTTTTAGTTCCTCAAAGACTTTTTTGCCTGTGATGATACTCGGTGGTGTGAATTTGCGAGTTAGTTGAAGCCTGAGAAGAAAGATGATGATGTTCCACTATTGTGTTAGACACCAATTACATACATACATATTTACATGTATACCTAATGTTACCTTGTTAGATACAAGTATATTTGCGTATATATTGAGTGTGTGTTTGTGTGTGTGTGTGTCTTTTTTACCTAGTATGTTCACTAATAAAGGTTTTGTTGACTACATGTAGAAGAAAGATATTTTACATAACACTGGAGACATAATCTTGGATGTGCTTATGTGCTGGATCATCTTGCCAAGCTTGTTTTATATTCAATTACTGAAATTTTCCTCTATATTGAATTGTTACTGTTGACAGTTGTGTAAATTGTTGCATATTGAAATGTACAACTCTACCAAGCCTGTATATGTCATCGTTTTGAATGACATGGAGCTATAATATTACTTTTGAATGTATATACATGAATTTTAGAATTTTTTGGTACCTTTGAGCTTTCCCGAGTCTGTACTTCTCTTTTGTTGTCGTCCTCCTTCTTGCCAAAAGCAGTGAACATTGTATTCACCATTCTGTCCATCAATCCATTTTTTATTCATCTGTCCATCCATCTATTACACTTTCTATTTCACACTATAACTTTATGCAATTTAAGATTAATTACTAACACTTGATACACTCAAGTATCTTCACTTGAGGGCATGTTGTAACCCATGTCTGGCATTTGTGTTCTAGACCAAAGTCAAAAGTCAGTGTTTTCAGTTATTTTAGTTGGTCTAAATGACCACCGCAGCATCAATCTTATTACTACACCTAAATGGAAAATCATATTGACATGGGGTTTTACCAGAAGACTTGGTTCCAAATGAAATAGTGTCAATCTGACTACTAACATAGTGGCCATTTTGAAAATCATTTTATTATTGCTCATGAACAGATAGTCATATCAAAAATGGGGCTTTCACCAAAAGACGTCTTATGATGTCTCAATAGTCCTCATGAAAATGGTACCAATCTGGCATCCAGTATGGCCACCATAGTATCCATCTTGAAAATGTTATTGCTGTTCCTCCTAACCAGAAAGGTGGCACTCTACAGTTTCGCATTTTGCATAGGGTTAGAATTTTAAAGAAAAAGAATTTCCCCCGGGTTTCCTCACTGGTTATACTGGCTATTTAAAAAAGACCTTGTATATCTTAGGTATTGTTCAAAGAACCTTTAATTCCCTTTATTTTGGTGTATGATTGATGGGTGTTATATGGGTTATAGAGTGTATAGCTTGACCTTACTCCAGATGTGCATTTTTCAAAAAAGTGCTAGCTCCACTTGGTCATTTTCACTTCCTGAACTTCAGAAGTAAATTGTAAAAAAAAGAGCCAATAACCTTTTTATGTTTTATGTATTTGGTAATTCATTCATTGCACTTTCAGAAGCTGGTATTGTCTAGTCTGGCAAAATTCATTTTCCCTATTTTAATAGCTGCTAAGGATAATGTACTTTAGACAAATTCAGGCTGATTTTTGGAGCACAAGGGAGCAGTCATTTTAGTTAGCAGTGTACTAAGATCATTTACAATTTCCAAAAGTACAATATCCAAAGAAATGTCAGCCACACTACATCAAAGTAGCATAGAGGTATGCCAACATTCTCTCCATTGTGCATATTTTAAATGCAAACAACTTCACCTTACATGTGTCACTCTTTCAAAAGTACATAATAACTGGTGAGCGCCCTGAAAGTCGTATCAACGTGGGGTTTTCACTAAAAGGCTTACAAAGTCTAGTTGGTCCTAAATGGAAATAGTGCCAGTCTGACCTCCAAAATGGGCACAGTCGTTATTCCAAGATGGCTTCAACACTCATCGGTTAAAAAGAAGAAAGTGTCCTATCTCTTATTCCATTAAACTGATTTTGGCCAGTATATTGTCAGTTCCTTTCAATAACTGTTGTTTATTTTTGCCCTTTAATTCTGTTGCTGTTTAATATATATGGATGATTCATATTGTTTTATAAATGTGTCAGATATATAATTATTTTTGTCACACTTAGTAGGGGGACATAAATTTACAGAACTTGTTTGTTTTGCCTGCAGTTATTCAAGATTAAGGTTATTGCATCAGTGTCTGTTGCTAATTTGTAATTTAAGTATGTACAGTCGAACCTGTCAATAGCGGTCACTTATGGGAAAAGGCAAAACTGGCCATTGTACACAGGTGACTGTTGTATACAGGTTCACCATTTAAAATTGATTTTTGAACGAATACCATGCACTGAATATCGCTGTTAGTATCATTATTATTGCAGTTAATAATAATAATAACGATGATAATAATTATTATCATTATCATTTTTATTATTATTATTATTGTTATTATTATTATTATTATTACATTATCAGTAGTTTTATGTGCACTGTACAACAAAATCATAATTACAGGTATATATTGTTCTCTCCCAGATTTATGTTTCACACAAGATTACTGTACTTTAATCCATCTTAGAAATGAAATCATCACTGACTTAAAAGTATACACCAATCTTAATTTGTTCATGCTAAACAAACATCTGGATTAGTCAGTTACTGAACTTGCCAAGATCAAAACATAGTTGGTTTATGTGAGACATGTGAGAAACAGAAAATCAGAAGAAGCTATATGTCACTGTTCGTTGTCACAAATGAACCGAAACTTTACCTGCCTTCACAGGCACATTTTGAATATTGAATGACCATTCACCCTAATGGAAAGGGACATAACTTGTATCTCTTCTCAAAGATGAATGTTTTTCTCATCAGGCATAGTTTTAATTCACAGGCAAATAGATGAAGATATCTAACAATACCTGTCACACTGGAACAAAAGGTGACTTCTATTTCTGCTGTGATAACTACATTTCCCACCATCCAGCAAACAAATTGCTTTGATCCTGTAAGTATAAAAGCGCCTTGCTTTTGAAGTCAACATGTTGACACCTTTAAGTTTGACTGACAGTGTGACTGGAGTACAGTAAGTACAATCAAGATTTGCAATGCTTAAACATTGATTCATATGATATGCCTTTACCAAAACAATGCCATACTCATCAGACAAAAGAAGTGTTTAATTTGCCTAATTGGAGTGGTCACTACTGATAACTCCAGTAACTACTTAAGGCAGGGTGAAACCATTGTTTGGTTAGGAAACGCCATTCTCCTGACTGAAGAAGGCAGGTGACCATTATATACAGGACATTTATATTGGAAATTTGCCAGGAGGAATTATAATGGCCATTATGACCAGGTTACTGATGAACACATATTAGGACAGGTTTTACTGTACACAGTATGGAAGCTTCACATTTATGACTTGCACATTTTTACTTCTTTGTAAGCTCAGTACTATATTCAGAATGATTTGTTGTATACATAAAACATGTTCATTGCATAGTCAGTATTACAATATTCTTTTGCCAAGATTATTAAACACATCTTGTTACAGTTACTCAAAATGAGTTGTTCTTAGGGTAGCAGTTTGATAGATGATTTCTGCATATTATTGCAGTTGGCATTTCTTAAGAAGAATGTTGTTTAGAAGTTAATGTAATTACATTTGCATAATAAATTACATGTTTTCGGGATCATATGTTCTCAAACAGTGTCATCTTTATAATCATTGGTTTGAAGTACAACTGACTTGTATATGAAACAGTTCTTGGAAGAAATTGTTAGATGTTAATGCAAAAGTACTCTTGTAAGTCATGGTCGAGACCACAATTCACACTTTTCTTTTTAATTATTGTTAATAAGATTTTGTTCAAGTTTTTGGTTGGTGCTAAACAGCACATCAACCCATGAAAAGTTATATCATGCCAGAATAAAGTGCTTTGCCAGGGGACACAACACAACAGCCAACCTAGCCTGAACTGGGCAGGATTCAAACCCAACCTTTCTAGTCATGACTCTGGCAAGGGAAGGAGAGAAAAATAAAATCTAGTTACATTAATCTTACATTTATGTAAATATCACTTACATACATCGTCAGATTTTACTGCATGAAACAAGTGACAAATTTTAATACATGTGAGCAGTATACTTCTCTCCCAGTAGAGTTGATTGCCTGTGCCTGGCACTAATGGCTATGGTATGTAAATATTGCTTCTTCATTTCTTTGCATTTCTTGCATGTTCAAGCTATGTCATTTGACTTAAAGAGTTCAGATAATCTAGTTGTGAAACCCAGCACACCTATTTCACATTTTTTACCCATGCTTGTTTTTTTTTGTTATATAAAAAATCCACATTTGACTATGATGCAGTTCTTCATTGAAACTGGAAGTCAAAACTGATCTGCTTATCATACTCAGTTTCATTCATAAATATACAAAGTTAAGAACAATCAGACTGTAGGTAACTGATAATTGACCTTTACTGAATAGAGTTTACATATTCGGTAGCATAGCAAGTCTCATAAAACACAAGGTCATTTATTTTTTATGTTGCCTCCATATGAATAAGTATTAAATTTTGAGTATTTACACTGAAAATGGTTGCAAAATATTGAAATATGACCTTTTGAATTAGCATTTGATCCTTTTTAAAAGTCAGCTCTCTAACACACATCAGACCTGAATGTTCAACAAGCTGCAAGTGTGTGTGTGATTTACAGCCTGCTTTACACCTTTGCCAGTGATAGTATTAGTCAGTAGGTCATAGGTATTGGCTTGATTGAACGGTGACTACCATAGCTGCAAACTGCACAGACCCAGATCTGCTGTCACATAATGCACTGGAAGATCTGGGTCTGTGCAGTTTGTTAGGAATAATCAGTAGAACAGAAACAGCATAAACCCTGATCTGCAGGTGTATTATGCTATAGCAGATCAGGATCTTTGTTGTTTGCAGTTTGACTCAACTTATAAATGACTATATACGGTAACTTGTTGCTATTGGTTAAATGAGCATGGCATTAAAATTATTTATTCAGATTGCTTGTTGTCCTCAAATGGGTGTTAAAATTTTCGCTTAGTGTTGTCCAGTTTGAAATTGACATATGCCACTTATAAGTAAATATATATGGTAATTGTCCTGCAGCTACCTTTTAAGGGTGATTTCTTTCGTTTTTATGAAGAATGAGCAAGTCTGCAAGTGTGTTGTTTCTGGTTTGTTTATCAGTCTATATAGCATAGTGAGCTCTACATTACAGATAATTCATCCAGAGTATCTTGTTTAGTGTCTATCTATTGACAGTTTGACTTCTCTATAACCAATGGTCCTATTCAGATAGTCTTGGTATTTATGAACAATTTGAACACTGGTCACACCTGTAATTTACAGGGTACCAACTTGTGTTTCAGTGGTATTAAATATGTATTAGACTCCAGTGCCATCCTAACAACCTTTACTTGATATGAACAGGCAACAAGTTGGGGAAGAAAATAATGCAAAAGTTGTGTTGTCAGTGTTGTTTGTTTACAGTTCAAGAGTTCATAGCAAATTGAAGGAACAGTGCAGCCTGAGTAGAATGTGTTTTCTTGAGAAAGGCCTCATATGGCTGAATATCAAGAGTGGGTGTTTTAAGAATGGGTAATATTGCATTCCCTTTGGAATTTATTTTATAAATTTATTGAGAAAAGGTCAAGATTATTTCAGATCCATTCCCTGTTTTATGCAATATGCAGACTTTTGGCACACCAACTAATAAGGACACTAATTTCATTTTTTTGTATATCTCTAACACCATAAATGAAAAAATTTCTGTTGTAGTGAACTTTTGTTAATTTTTTATTGATAAGTTTCGAACTGCAGTTATTACTTTTACAGTATTGCAGTTTAAAATTGAAGGCATGTGTTCTTCACTTGATACTTAGTTCCTAAATTCTGTAAGAATGGGAATTGCAACAATAAAAACACTGAAATTCCCCATATAGGGTTTTGATTTCTTTTATACCTTTAGTTGATACATATAATTTACAACATATCAGCTGAATTAACTTGATTTGTTGAATACACAAGTTTGTATCAGTAAAGTGCAATAAACTTAAAATCAAAGATACCATTTTATTGTTATAAGGATTCTTCTGATTTACATACACAGGATAGCAATGTTACAGTTTCTGCTCAGAATTGTCCTAAATGTGTTAGAATTGGAAAACAGTTTTGTATTACATATTAATAGATGTTTTAGTCATGGTTTCACTATGCAGCATAATTACAACCTTAATTGTAATGCCACTATTGAAATTTGCAAATTCCCAAATACACAATTTTTGTCTGGAATGCAAAGCAGTTTCAGCTTATAAATGGACAATGTTTTCCATTGTCTGGGGTCAACATTTGTGTTAAGGTTTGCATTTACATCAGTTTCTCACTGTTGCCAGTGCAGTAACCAGGTTCTAAACTGTGACGTGAAGAGTGCTACAGGCATCAATGAAAGCTAGGCCACTGTGGACTTTATTTTGGTGAACTGAATTTGGTTAAGCATTGCATTTAGCTCATTTCCTCAAGTACTGTTGCCTGTGGAGTCACATAACCTGGCATGTAATTACATCATGAGAAACATTAGTCAGTGGTGAAACATTGGTCACTGACCTTTATTTCAGGGTCAATTAATTTTGTTGAACCTTTGCATTTAGCTCAGTTTTGCTAGGTTAGGGTTTGGGTTAAGATAATTTTCGCAGATACTGTTGTGCAGTCAGACAGATTGGTATTTAAATGCATCCTGTGGAGTACATCAATTTTCAGTGAAAAATGGATCACCATTACCTATATTTAACAGCCCTTTGATTTTGGTTAACCTTTGTGTTGATCACATTTTCTCAGGCACTGTTGTTTATGGAGTCACATTATCTGATATGTAATTGCATCATGAGAAGTACTATAGCTAGCAGTGGAAACTAACTCGCAATGGCCTGTATTTCAGGGTTAATTGATATGTGCTTACCTTTGCATCGAGCTCAGTTCCTGTGGTTAGGGTTAGCGTTGAGGTAATTTTCTTAGTATTGCTTTTTGAATCACATAAGTTGGTATTTAATGTATTAATCATTATATAAAGGAACAAACAAAAAAATACTCCGAATAAAAATGAATTTACAATATTCATGAATTGAAATCTGGCCATTCTTTCAATGGCAGTTTTCTTATCATCAAAATTTCTTAATTCCAGTAGTACCTATATATTTACTGTAATGACATTTTTAATAACCTATGAATGCTGTGTAGTCTGTGAATCCGTTTACAGTCTAATTCCTATATTTGGGTAAATTCTAAGGAAACACATTGGTCTACAAGTGGTATATTGTTGTATTTTTTTGTTATATTTAACATGTATGTTTTGTTCTTATACATTCCATGTTTTCATTTACTTTATGTCTGTGTATATTTATGTACCTTTATTTCAACTCTGTATACTCGTAATTTTTTTTTATTGATTTATTTGCTCAAAAGAGGTGCAATATATGTTTAATGCCCACTTGTTGACAATTGTTTACATAATTTGCCCTTTGTTAGCTCTGCAGGTATGGTTCATGTCTGTTGGACTGTAAATGCCAAGCTTTCTTTGCATTTTTTTAGCTGCTGTTTTCTTGCAATTGCTTGAGAGCTCTAACCAGAGCATCTCTACTAAGCATGCACCATCTTTCTTACTCTTCCAGTATTGTTCATGCCTTTTATGATACATTGATTTCACTGATCACAGGGAAATTCAAATTCCTTGACCCAAATTGTTAAACTGAATGCTGCTTCTATGCATTCACTTTGACACAGATAATAGCTTGAAGAAGCCCCTACTCTGTTGAACTTAACATCAGTAAAAGATCATTTTTGTATTAACTCTATTTTATCTAATTGTTCATACACAAAAAAAAAATTTTCACAGTATGAAAAATAATTTAAAAATTATCTTTATTTTAGAAGTGATCACGTATGAAAAAAAAAAAGAACTGACACCAAGGACTGCAAAATATCTACATGATCAGCAGTTCACATGCATCTGACATAATTGCACTAAAGCAACATTTGCTAATATACTGTTTTTTAAAATTTGCTTATACATGTGTATTCAATTTTTGCAGTGGAGAAGTTCAGAAACGGATAAGAATTGACATAGGTATCCTATCATCATGCCTTTATTTTCACACCTCATGATGCAAATAACTTATGCCCTAATAAGAAAGACAGATTTCCCTGTTTAGTTGTAGTTTTTTGTCAAAGAGACAAGTGTAATAGGAAACGGAAATTATTTCTTGAAAATACATGCTGTGCTCCTCCAGTTTAAATATATATATATATATATATATATATATATATATATATATATATATATATATCAGATTTAAATAATCACAGTATTTATGTCCATATGTATTGTTTTGTTTAAATCTCAAACAGGATCATATACACAAACTTAAGTTGCCATGGCCTTGGAATGTTTTGTTTTCTTTGCTAGTAAAATGACATCTACATTCCCATTAAAAAAAATGATTCAGGAGCTCAGTTATTCATGTCAGTGCAAGGGTCATGGGTTCAAAATTTTGCTTGTCCCACATGGGTCCGCTGACTTGGTGTGTCCTTGAGAAAGGCACTTAACTGCCCATTCCTTTGCATGATGTAGCCAATAATGTGGTAAGACGTGTTGCTAAAACCAATGAAAGAAATCAGAAAGTGTACTTCTCACTTTGTATTCAGAGATTTAATAGCTATTTTGGTGAGTACAGAGGTGTCACTGGTTTGGATATAAAAGGAGTAGCACCTGTCATTACAACCGTATACAGGAACATAGATGTACATCATTTAGTGAAGAAAAAAAAAAGGATTGGAAATGTATACCAAGCAGCACATGTCCAAAAACTTTTTTAAAATAAACACATTTATTAGTAAATAGTGTTATTTGCCATAAGAGTTAGACCTATGAAAAAGGTGAGACAGGATAGACTCTATGGAGAAATTTCATTTTTGGACTCGGCTATTAAAGTTAGGATCTTGTGGTCATAGATGTGAGTTGTTGTAAGGATGAATTCACATGAGTTTACAAATTTATACTGAAATGTCAACAAACTAGTTCATTAAGAACAGGCAAACTAGTTCGTCAAGTCCTGATTGTTTTTACTTACAAGTTGCTTTGATTTCTCTACTGCAAAGCCTGTGTACAGAATCATCACAGTTATGTAAAAAGACCCTAACTTGCTTATAATAATAGACTTGTCTAATTGTGGTTTGCCTTAGGATTTACAAAATGGAATAAATATCTGTAAACACTTCATCAAAATATAGCTTTTTATGAAGGATGGGATGTTGGTATGTATTATTTTAATATCACTAGAAAGATTGATACCTGATAATCTGGATGTATACAAAGGCAGAAGTTCATGTAGTAATTTCATTTTAATTTTTCATTCTGCTGAAAATTGCAAGTACCTTTTAAAACCCATTGGTCTTGGAGAGGAATTTAAAATGTTATGTGCAGAGCAGATTTTTGGTAATGATCTGCTTTATATCTGCAGTTTTTAGATTACAGTTGTAATTAATGTGGCAGAAATAAAATTGTGTGCATTTCCAGTTGGCCGACCATCCCCATTTCTCATTGCCCACCCTAGCACTATTTTCCGTCTTTAAAAAAAGAAAAGAAAAAAAAAACAGATCGACCTACCTTAATTTTAAAACCAGTGCAGTAGGAAAGACACTTTTTGTTTCTTGTCCTAAAAGAAAACTTCTAGGTTGAGTACCAGAAAAAATAAATATTTTTATGGATAAACTGTGTACAAAAAAACAACAGAAGGGTATGAAATAAAACAAGAATTACGGTAATTATTATAATATCATTTTGCATAGCATGTTGAGTATTTTTACCCTTGACCCTGAATTCACTTTCCTGGTCCATACATATTAGTTTTCACTTGTCATGCATACTGAGTTGACCTACTACTGCAAGCACCTGCAAGTAAAGACCACTTATGCATTATTCATTTTGTGTTCTTGGAGGTGCATAAATTTTATTACTTGAGATGGGGTTTTTTCAGTTTTACTGGGTTCAGGATGAAGACCTGTGGATTGATTTGTTGTCATCAGATTTAATGATAATAAGGCAAACTTTTCTTCCAGAGTGGTTTTCTCAGTATTCTTGGTTTTCATAGCAACCAGAAGCTAATCAGTTAGCAGTTGGTTGCTCCTTATGAGTACATATATCAGTCTTAACCTCTTGGTGGTTGTCTGTGTATCTGTCTTGAATGTCAAACTATTTAAAAACTTGTCTTTATTTAGGATGAAACAGTTCAGACTCAGAAAAATTTTCTTCCGATGGGACTTAAGTTGTTGGTTGTATCATCAATGTAGGTGAAGGTAAGTGAAGAATGTCCATAACAAATTCTCAGACATTGCTGACTCAGAACAAAAAACACTGATTCAGGACTAGAATTTTCAATATTTTTTTTTTTTTTTTATAGCACCATTTCCTTGGAATCAGAGGGTGTGAAAAGTTAACAACAGAATTTCTTAATTTGATTTCACCAATTCCTTCCTCACAACTACAACCACCAGATTCTGATATTCATAACACATGCAAATTGCCACACAAGTTGCCATGATGTTTTTGTATCATTTAAACAGTTGACTTTGACCCATGATGTTGATGTGAATGAAGTTGGGGGTTTTGCAGACTGAATAAAATCTCATAATGTGTGCATCACACTTCATCAAAGAGATGCTTTTTTGACAGTAACATTATAAATTGAAAAACTTGCCTAATATGCATCTTAGCACCCATTCTGTTATTTTTCTACATTATTACCCAAGTTTTATTAACTTTAAACAAAATTTCTTTTTCATGAAGTGTCATCTAGCCATGAGATAAAATCATTAGCACAACCATTTCACATTCAAAAATGACATTGGGTTTATATAAGATTGTGTATCTGTTGTAGATTTCATTTTCTGTCAATTACTGCAGTTTAATTTCAAGGAGAATTTGAATATGCATCAAGTGTGTACAAGTCCTTTCTTCTACAGTAAAATATTCCTTCTGAACAAATTTAATGTATTCATAAGTTTATATTCCTTTTCATCTACGAGAGATTAATAAGGACCAATACTGGTTTTAATTTTATATTAATCAATTAATCTATTAATGCACATTAATATAGTAGATATATCTACATGAAATGTATCACGTATAGATAACGGTGTATCAGTGAAAATAGAGATGTTTGCCCTCATTAATCTTCGTGCAATTTTTAACTATAATTAGCTTGATGTATAACATTACAAGATAGCCAGTAATAAAAATCTCAGTGAAACAAATTTTATTCTTTCTTTCTTTCTTTGTAGCTTATATGGACATTGTGATCACCAAATTTAAATGTTGTGGAGATTATTGATACCCTTCGTCTATCCATCTTGGCATTATCATATATCTTAAGACATTGTGGAAATTTATTAAACGTTGGTGTTTTCTTGGCCATATGGTTGCCATTTTCAAGAGAGGCATTATTTTTGACTCCTTTCCTTACAGTTCCTGGCAGGGTTGAAGGACAAATGGTCAAATATACTGGTAAACAAATTTCAAGTACAAAGACATTTAAAAATATTTGGGGACCAAATTTTATATTGCAACCATAACAGGAAGACATACATTTAACAACTTAAGGTTGTGGCCCACAAGTCTAAGGTGGTGTTCGAGTGGGCTTGTTGACCTTTACAATGATGCTATTTAAGATTAGGTAATACCAGCTTATAGATTTGCAATTGCTAGCCTTCAGAATTACTTTAAATCTGTTGGTCAGTTCTGTTGGGTTGTTAGTAGGTATCACCCTCTTTCTATCCAATTTTCAACCAAAACCCTTGTCCTAACTTTAATTTCAAAGAGGCATTATATATCTCATGTCCCTAGCATAATTCAGTTCAAACGGCACTTGTTTCCAAATTAAACATTTAAATAGTCAACCTTTTCTTTCTCTTGTTTTAAGTTTTTAATTTCTGCAAATAGTATATACAATGCAACCTCCCATACTGGTCACCTCTTTAGGCAAAAACCTCTTGTATCTACATAAGGTCTGAATTTCCCTTCTATTTATTCATTAGATCTACATATTTTAATTCTCAACAGTCATCTACCATAGCCGGCTAAGATTGTTCCATCCCACCAGTAGTTGCTTAAGAGAAGTTGCACTGTACATGTGTGAAAGATCCTGTTTCGAAATGAAAGTACGTGACTCGGCATTTCAGAAAATCACGGTCCTAAATTTGACGAATGACAGCTAGTATACTGAAAATTCATGTTATCTGAGAGTTGTCAATTAAAAAAACTGTTTACTAAATTAGATTTTACTCCAATAATGACAATTTATTGTGATCAATTAATTGGACAGTGAGGGATATAACTCTACAAAATGAGGATACAGGATGCTGACAAACTTTTCCAAGCTCTTGTTAGTATAAAACTGCACACATGACACAGATCCTAACTTTGGGTGAAAATATGTTGTGGAAAATTATTACACTAATAAATGAAGAGGTATAATGATGATCAGGCTCATCCAAGGGTATGTCAACATATAAAAGGTTAGTTTCAAAGTTAGTAATTCCTGGTTAGCATGAAAGACAATCAGTGGCCGTAACTCCACACAAATGATGACTTGGAACATTGACAATTTAATTCATCCAAGATCATGTTAAGTGTATCAAATATGGTTTACAACTAATGATTCCTGGCAAGTTGTGCTGTGGAAATGGGGAAAGAACCAGCACATGGTGCATATAGCTTCACCAAATAAGACAGTTGATTCCTGATGATCAATCTCCTTATGTTATTATGAGCTTATGAACTTCATTTAGAAATGCAGAATCCCTGATAAATATGTACTCTGCAAGCAATGTGTTGCTGAATGGACTTATGTTCTAAGCATAGTTCTCCTGCCAGGGCCTTAATTAAGATGAATTAAATGCAAAAAGTATAAAAATACACTACAAGTAATCAAGAAGCTAGATATTTATTTCATTGTGCAAGCAAAAGTTCCTCAAAGGAGCTGACACTCTACTGGCTGAAAACACTCTACTGTTCTGTTATTTTCTGAACTGCTGAATACTGAAACCATCTCTGATATTCTTGAGAAACTCCAACATACCAAATTTGATAACAAAATAGTTTCCTTACACAAGTTGTCATATTCACAAAATACCTATAACTACAGAACAACAGCCTTTGTAATGGCCTTTGACCTTAAACCTGTTATGGATAGAAAATCACTGAACCTATTTCAATGTCAAGAGATACCCACATGCTAAGTTAAGTTAAATCTAGATATTTATGTGCAATCATTTTAGGTATTCCTCGGGTATATCCACAAAATCGGTTGATAAAAGTCTATTCATTTATGTTTATGTTATTCACGCTCACACCTCGTGGGTCGGTGGTTCTTCCCGGGGTTTTCCAGGGTTCTTCCTCCACCAGTTATACTGGCCGCCATGTATAGCCTATCTTGTGCTGAAAAATGGCGTTAAACCCTACAACAACAACAATCATGTTCACAAGTCTGTACAGTTATCACACCACATCAAGAATATTGACCTTGGAATCAATGTTAAAGTGCAGACTAGTAAATTGTTCATTAGAATACAATTAATACAAAGTCTGGTCAATTTTCACTTGTACAAATCACTCTTCATAAGCTCAGTGAAGTACAAAAATGCAAGCAATGACCTTTAACTTGACCCCAAGTTCAATTAGATCTGATTTTCAGAACTTCTTCACTAAACTGCAGACATAATGGTTGTCAGATCTGTACCATTTTCATTCAGAACTGATTATTGTTCAAGTGTTTTAGTGAAAACCACATGTAAATACCACCATTCAAGAGAAGATCTAAGATACAAAATTTTATTATATGGCCACTATGGTGCCATATTGGAGGCCAGATGTGCACCATTTTCATTTAGAACCAGCTCAACATTGTTCTAGTGTTTTAATAAAACACCAAGTCAATATGACTATTTAGTTAAGAAGTAGCCATGTAAAAATTTTCAGGATGGCCATCAAGGCAGTCATTTTAGGTAGGTTAGATCTGAACTGATTTTAATATAGATATAACAATACACTGCAAGAAAGGATTCTTTAAATATCAATATGGCCATATTATTCGGGTGAAAGAAAATTTAATAGTAACTTGTGTTTCTCAGAGAATACTTACCCAATCACATTAACATTTAGGGATTTAAAACTGCTTCAACCCCCCCCCCATCCAGCACTACTAAAGACAAAAATTACTTCCCCTTGCCACTGAAAGGTAGCACGCAAACTACCTAAGAGGATACTCACATAGCAAGGCAGATGGGCAGTTCGTTCAAACAATGTGATCAGGTAAGTATTCTTGGCGCATAATTTACAAGAAAATTAGCTTTTCTTAAGACAATATTCCCTGATCACATCAACATTAGAAGAATATTAATAGGGCAGATGGAATGCTGAGCATCTTACCTATAACTAAAGTATCCTTCTAAGAAAAAGAGAGTAGATTCTTTATGTGCATGATGACTCATTATCCTCTTCAAGCAACAAAGCCTATGTTCATGTGATCCACGACCACTCTATCGTGTCAAAATGATGATTATTGAAATCCTCTTACCCTTAAGGATAGAGTACTGATAAAAATTCCATTTTTCACAAAACATTGAAAATTGGTACCAAAAAAATAAATGAATTCACAGTATATTGTGCCAAGAAAAGTAGAGTAAAATGTAGCTTGTTATCTAGAACACCAGTCTGTCAGCAAACACATTAAGACAAGAAAACTGACTCTATGAACCAACTGGATCATCAAGTTTAATGCACTGAATAAATGGAAACAACATACTCTTAGTAGGGGGACAACTCCAAAAAGGACTGAAAAGGGGCCATTAACATAAATGTCTCACTGGATAGTTTTGTATTTTGACACCCCCCTAGCTTTTAAGGTAGAAGGCATGAGCCTAATTATCACAATCCTAGCATTTATAAATTCACACATAAGCTAAATATGTGATGTGGTTTACATTTACTTTGAGTTAGGCTTGAAAATGGGTTGGTATGTTTGGTGACTGCCTGTCACAGTTAGATTAGCACTGGAGATCAAATGCATAACTTAGGCTGCAAATGAGCAACCAACTTGGCTTACGTATTTACATCTGTCTGCTACAGAGGTAAACATCTAAAAATCTAGATGGTTGAGAGGTGATGAAAAGTATGCTAATTTGTTATTGTACTAGTGAATTTTAAAGATGAATAACATACATACTGATTCTTTTAGCTGCCTTGTCGCAGGAAAACGTTCAAAATAACTCTTTCTTGTCAAAAATGAATGTAAAAAAAGAGGGGTTGGTGGTAGTATCGGTTCAGTATAAAAGCCACCAGCTGCAAAAGGAATTAACCATAATACCTCAGTCAGAATCTTACAAGCATCCTTTCAACAAAAATCATTAGTTAGTTTTTATTTGTATCTTTAATGTAATATTATTATCATTTTCTGCAGTAGGTCATCGTTGGATGAAAATTTTCCAAAAAAACTGTCCAGTGAGACCTAAGCACAGAAATGTAAATTCTATATTTGAGAAGAAATTCAAATATTTCTTGATGAAACTTGGTCCAAGTTAAAAAAAACAACAAACAATCATAAGGATGCCTCAAACACACCATATATATTTGCTTACTAGACAAGTGCAGCTGCAAACTGCACAGACCCAGATCTGCCACTTTATGATGCACTAGCAGATCTGGATCTATTCAATTTGTTAAGAGTAATCTGTAAAACAAACAGTGCAGACACTGACCTGCTGGTGCATTATGTGATGGCAGATCAGGTTTTTATTTATTGTAGCTGTAAGTGAGTCAAGACAGTACCTTAAAAACTGACACATACAGAAGTTATATTACACATAATTGATATATTTAAGATATCACTGCAGGCAGACTGCTTTCCTAGCTACCTTCATCTCATTTATAGTGAATTTTACTTTAATTTTTGTCTTGTATACTTTATACAGAATGAGCACAAATGTAATATTCTTTATATCACATAACACTATAAAAAAATTTCTTGCAGTAAAATGCTTGGGATATTTTGCTTTTGTCCCACTGATGCCATATACATAGGTAACAGAAATAATAGGTTAAATGTTTGAAAATTCGTATAAAAAAATTAATTTCTATTGGACCAGCCTGATTGGCTGCCTCAGTGTAACCTGGGAAAAGCACTTTGCTCCCATTTCCTCCACATGATATAACCAATAATGTGTTGAAATTGGCATTAAAACTACATGCATACAAAAAATTCCTATTGGTCATGATAGAGAAACCAATGAAATTAACATGACAGAGCCATGCAATCCACTGTTAATGTCTGCTGCCTTTCCACATATGAAACAAAATATCATTTTTCATGTTATATGACTAGAAATAATGTCTTTATCTGTCCTGTTCTTAACATATAAGGACTCTGATAATTTGTTGATCAGTAATCTCTGGCTCTAGAAGGTGTTGCCATGGTGATTTTCAGAATCTCAATTGGAACACTTCTGTCATAATGGAATATTTCTTCTGCAGAAGTTTCCAACAGTTCATATGTAAGGTCTGCTGATGCTAAAAAGGAAATGCAATATATAACCATTTAATAAAATTATATTAATGGTGTAGAATACTCATAATTCTTCCATGATATGCCCACACTTGATGCCAAGTCCATCACCCAACCTAACAAGAGTTTGGCAAATTTCTATTTTTTAAAGAAAAACTTTTTGATGATAAACTCAACAACCGCTGTTCAAAATATTTACAAGCCTGGCACCCTAGCTTATTTGAGACATACTACAAGAAAATTATATGGTGCTGATGCTGCCTTAATTTATGGACAAACCATATGCCCAGTATTTTTTTCTGATGAGAGTAGAAACAAGCATATTTTTATCAAGTGTGGTGTGCCATTCAGACAGCTTGAAGATATGGCCATCCAAGACTTGAAATAGTGTATCTTCAAAATTAGGCTAAAAGGAACTGAAAGCAGATAATTCAAAATCATACTAAGTATAGATTATACCAGAAACGTCATAATAAAACATCATTTGTGATAACCATGTAAATATTCATACACTGGTGCACTTGCAAATAATATGACAAAAATCAACTTTAGAGTACACTGACATTTTCACACAAAGACATCCAAGAAGTGAGACCCAGTGCAAACCAGACTGAATGTCATGATATGATGCTACAGTGAAAGCACCATGTACTGGACAAAATTTGAACTACCTTTCACTGTAATAATTAGACCAAAGATAAACTTTTCTTGACTGAATATTCCAGTCTACCACTGTAAAAGTCAATAGCGATAGATAATTTTATCTGACTTTAGATGATGATAACTACTTCCTCAACAAGCACAACAAATAATATTTTAAATAAAGGCACCTACATGCTTAAGTTGATGTATACTTCATGAGTGTAAACAAGAGAATTGTTTGTTATCTTGAGAAACATTCAAGTTTTAAATATGTTACAGACACTGCATGTCTTAAAAGCTCTCTCTCTCACACACAAACATGCATAAACAGAATAAGGTTTTGGACACTTGTAGACAAATAAAGCAAGTTAGCAGTTATGCTTACAAGATAATGATATTAAACAGCTTTGGCAGTGATGTTATAAATATGTTATAGGAAGATTGCACTTGCTAGTGACACATGCTGTATGAATGTTAGCTACCTGGTAGCAGTGAAGAACACTGTCAGTCACCATTCATAATAACAAGCGGCAAATGTGTCAATCAGACAATGCAATCAAAATCCACAGCAGCTCATATTATCTTTTAGCAATATTGACATTAATTTGGTACCAAAGACATGGCAGCAATACTAACATAATGTGGCCAGAAAAAGATCCCTTGTGTCCTCGTTTCGGATAGTTGATGCTACATATGCACACACAGGGTTAGTTTTTTTCTTGGAACCTAACATTAGTAAATTTCTCAACACAGACACTAGAGCAGGAACAATGGTCTTGTCATAAACAACATCTGAAAATAAAGAACAAACTGTTAGAAATATTGGGTTAACAGTATTTCTGACCATCCTATCATTACCGATACAGCATTATGAAAAGGATGCAGTAAATGTAATAGATGTATCCACTTGTACAAGGAAATAATTCTGCCAATTTTCAAATGTATAGTAATATTGGGGGCATGTCTAATATCACAGTAAATTTGTAAAACTGCACAATTATTTCTCCAAACAGCTACAAAGGTATTGATAGTCTTAATTTAATCCAAATCATATTTATGAAGAAAAAAATGTAATACATATTTTGGCCATTAGAGATGTACACTGACAGTTTTTGGTCACTTATCATTCTTTACCTTCCCTGAAAGACAGTGAACCATTCCAACTTTGCTGCACATGTACTGGGTGATGTAATCACAATGCCAATTATGCATGACTATGCATGACAATGGGTTCTAAAGCTGTAATAAGTTGCGTATGTCATTTCACCTCCCTCTAAAGTGAATGCAGCTTCATGTTCTGAACACTGACATGGAAAAACATAAATGTTACTGGATGTAATTGAGAGTCATCAATCTTGGGGAATGTCTGTAAATCGTTCAGGACCTGCCTGGCAATTCTTCCATGAATCCATGGATGGAGAGAATAAACAGAGACAGAAAAAAAGCTGGTGCTTTACAGATTTCAATAACGTAAATGGCATTGGTAACTTTCTGTTCTCTAGGCCATAATGGAAAATAAATGGCAATTTATTTGCAATTCAGCAATCTTGTGGAATGTTTGGAAAATCACTTGTAGGTTACACCTTGTGATTGTATATTGGATGGATTGAAAAATGGATGGCTGGAGAAAAAAGCCAACATTCCAGAGATTTTACTAAACATGACTTTGGAATATGTAAGCTGCTATGTGCAAAAAACAATGTGTTTCCCTAATACATTTTAAAATAAAATTGTAATTTTAATTTCAATTTTACCCTTCAGAAATGAAATTACTGTATTAAGCTTCATTCTGACCACTCCTTTGTGTTAAAACTATTATTTATGAAGTTCAATATAACGTGTGTGAGAAAATAAATTTATCTTTGCCATTATTGGTGTAACACTATTATCTCTCTCTGCAAGCTTGGGAATGTATAATAGGTCTGATCTGCTATCTAGATTATCATATGAGAACAAAATGGATGCAACCGTTTTGCCCAGGGAAGCATCCTGTGATTGGTGTTCCAATCAGAGGCCCTAGACTTTCAAATACGTATGGTTTACATTTAAAAAAATCTTTGTATTTTAAGGATTTTATCTTTCTTCCATTAGCTTTGTTATGTATGCAATCTTTCATAACCAAACCCAATTGGCATTATACAGATAGGGTTTCCTGATGTGCTGTTCAACCCTATACATACATACATACATACATACATGGATGCATGCATGCATACATACATCCATCCATCCATCCATACGTACATACATAAAAACACACATCCATACATACATACACACACACATATATACATAATGTTATGTATATTTAATTGTTTGTTAGTTTCTAAACAAAATTATTTCATTAATTGCTATTGTAATGTAACATTGTATGCTGGACTTGACCTTGTCCAAAACTGAGTTCAGTTCTGCTTGACCTGATTGATTTTTGTTAATTTCATTTTATGTAAACAACTAATACATTGCTAAATTATTCTCTCTGTGTATGGGCTTAATATCAGTATCATTACTAATAGAAGAAGTAAATATGTTTATCTGGGTCTAAGTTTTGGAATTTCCTGAGAGTAATCCAGGTTATGGTTTTGATTTCATAAACATCAGGGTCATTCTAGAATGTTATTTTCCATGAGGTAATGTTGTTTTTTTTTTTCTTTTTAGAAAATGCTAATTGTGACCCGAGGTCAAGTAGAGAACTACATAAAATTGTAATTGTGAGGTCTTGGTCATTAGTACTTTAAGTCTTAACATAATTAGGTTGTATTCTATGTTGTGACCAGTACTTTTTTATTTCAGGCTGGAATCTTTTTCTTCAAATTACTGAACTCAAGTGATTATTTTCTCTGGAAATACAAAAGTGCTCTGATAAAATTCTTGAATAAAGGCATTCACTGGAATTTATACTCAATTCAGTGCCTTCAGTTTTGGATTTCTTTGGGACTTGTACTGAGTTTTATTCAGAACTTTAAATCATTAGGACTTGTGTCTGTAATTCTTGGATTATTCACTTTGTATTCAAGGGAAATAAATTACATTTGTTAAATTTTACAAAGCTTGTTGTCTCTCACGCTTTTCTGTTTCTTATTTTAAGAGCATAGACTCGTAACAGGAAATTGGGCACTTGTCCCTGGGATACGAATTTCTTTAAAATATTTCAGAAAACTTTGTTTTTAAAATTTTGATTCACTTTGTTTTGGAATTTTTTAAATCCAAGGTATTATTTCACATTTTAGAAATCTTTAGTGAAATCAATAAGCTTTTTACAATATCTTCTAAAGTAGAGAACTTTGTTTTGAATCCTAACCAGGACTGGTTAGAAATTTTGAAAACAGAATCACAGCTAAAAAAGTTGGAATCAGAGTTAAGACAGGTTGAGTTTCAGGTAGAAATGATGAAGATGCAAAAAGAGAGTGAAGAGAGAGACAGACAATGGCAGAAAGAAAGAAAGGAAAGACAAATGCAAAGAGAAAAAAAATGGAATTTCAAACTGGTCTGAAAAATGTCAGGAGGCTTTTGATAAGTTAAAGAGTGCACCAGTTCTGACAGCTCCAAATTTTAATAAATCACTGAAGCTGTCTGTTGATACAAGTGATGCTGGGGTTGGAGCAGTATTGATTCAAGAGGACAAAAATGGTGTAGATCATCCAGTGAGCTATTTTTCTAAGAAATTAAATAAGCACCAGAGAAATTATTCCACAATCAAGAAGGAATGTTGGGGTTTGATACTGGCATTACAATGCTCTGAAGTCTATATTAGTTCAGCTCCTTCTCCGATTATTGTATTTAGTGATCACAACCCTCTTACTTTCATCGGCAAGATGAAAAACAAAAATCAGATTATGAAGGTGGAGTTTGATGTTGCAGGAATATAATACTGACATCAGGCACGATAATGGAAAAGACAATTTAATGTCAGATGCACTTTCACATGTATAGAAATATATTGTTTCATGTATACTTTGTGTCATTCTTAAGATTTCATCTTATGTAAAAAAATTTACCACATGTATATTTGACTTATAGTAAAAAGAAAGCTTTATGGCATAAATCTTTCTTTTTCTTTTTGAGGGGAAGTGTTATGTATATTTAATTTATTTGGTTATTTGTTAATTTAAAAAAAAAAAATTTCATTACATTCTATTGTAATGTAACATTGTACGCTGGACCTGACCTTGTCCAAAACTGAGTTCATTTCTGCTTGACCCAATTGACTTTTTTTAATTTCATTTTATGTAAACAACTAATACATAGCTAAATCATTCTCTCTCCATGTATGGGCTTAATATCAGGATCATTATTAACAGAAGAAGTAAATAAGTTTATTTGGGTCTAAGCTTTGGAATTTCCTGAGAGTAATCCAGGTTATGGTTTTAATTTCGAAAACATCAGGTAGTGGGGTTTTTTTTAGAAAATGCTAATTGTGACTTGAGGTCAAGTAGAGAATTATATAATCTTGTAATTATTAGGACTTGTGTCTGTAATTCTTTGATTATTTTGGGATTTAATTCGCAATACTGTAAGTTTTTTTTCTCATTTTCACTTTGTATTCTAAGGAAATAAATTCTATTTGTTAAATTTTACAAAGCTTGTTGTCTTTCATTCTTTTCTGTTACTTATTTCACAAGCATAGATTCATAACGATACATACATACATACATACATACACGCATACTCTTGTTTCCCTCTCTGTTAGTAGCATTCAGCTGTTGTCTGCTGTGCTAGCCTGATGCTTAAAACAAGAACAGAACAATTATCAAAATATACAAGTATTGAAACTTGAAGAGAGTTTGGCAGCCATGGATTATAATAACAAATTACTTCACATACTGCAATGTTTGTAAAATAAAATTGCAAAATTTCATCATGAAGCGTGAACAATGGTTATGCAGAACACTAAGATGTTCCTGAAAACACAATTATGACGTATGTTATATAATTTTGAAAAACTGGCACTAAAAATTGAAACATAATTAACTAAGATGATTAAAACTATATCACTATTAAAAAAGTGATTATCTTCCATAATATCACCTAATTCAGGCAAGACAAAACTGACAAAGCTCTTTATCATGTAGTTTTCAACTGAGAGAGAGAGAGAGAGAGAGAGAGAGAGAGATAGTGCAAGTAAGCAATCTTCAGAAATCAACGAAGAATATTACCAACCTGCAGCAATAATGATATCAGCATTATCTGCAAGATTTGTACTAAATTCCATGTCTTCTGCCTCCCAGTCAAACTTGGCCAATCGTATGCTGGGATTTTGTTTGAAAAGTCCAATCTGTCTTGAAGAATTCAGATCCCAATATTTTTCTGACAGATCAAATGAGGACAGCATTTTTATGACATCATCATCAAACAAATCTGAATCTCCATCTGACAGAGACTGAACTGACTCACTCAGCTCTAACAAAACATTCTCCTCATCCAATGACATCATTTCCTTGTTAAAGCTCAGATGACGTTTAATAGTCCGTATGACCTTTGCATCATGTGTGCTATGCTCTGGTGATAATGCCTTTGATTTGGCATGGTTGAGATTGTGCTGAATGTTGTGTGCTAGAAGATAAAGGACGTTTGGGTGGCAGTCACTGAATGTGTATGTCTGCACTGCACACTTCATACAGACAGCAATACCTGTTAAGCCAAGACCACTTCCCAACTCCAGTACCTGTCTGAAATTAAACCGGTATTGAGTAAACCAATAATCATATGATAGGTTAAAACTTTGCACTTCAAAAGCATAAATGACAGTCTTGACTTCCATCTAGCGAATCATAAAGATTCAATTAGGGTTAAAAATCTCTATCTATGGATGTATTACTGTTTGATGGCACCGCTACACAATAGCGACTATATGGTGCCCTAATTAATTTCTTCAATTCATAATGACATACAGATGAACAATTAATATGAAATTATATGATCACAATCCTAAGTTGGACAGAACAAAAGAGCTACTACAGGATTCAATGTAAATACTGCATAAATCGGAGATTAAAGGGTAATTTTTACACAAACACACATACAACTATATAAACAATAAATATTTTCCCTTATTAAAACTGCCACAACTGGAAGAATTTTGAGATAGGTTAAATTGATGTGAGACTCAATTTGTCACAACTGAACCTGAGTCCGCTGCGTAGCTATTGGGGGTGGGGAGAGTAAAACTAATATTTATTATGTGATACTTATCTGCTATCATTGCATTGATATCTCTTTTCCTGGAGCTAGTCCCCAGTCCAAGGTGAATGTTCCCTCCTCCAATTAGTAACCGAACATCTAGAATAAGAACAACATGATACCAGTCCATTTCTTAGTACTTTCTATCATTCACAATATTGTCCTTCTCAGGCTTGGACCATGACTGAAAGACATCAGAGCACAGCAGTGGAGGAAATTAGGCAGTAACAGGTAAATATGATGTAATTAAAATTAGTGTCACTTTTAGCAGCATCACCTGTAATTATTGTGTTGCTCTATTTACCAGCCCAATGGGAAGCTGATGGGCAAAAGATAAACTCTTGAAGTGATTTTATCATCTTTTTTTGTAGTAGTGTGCTCTACTGCAGACTTGACAACTCGCTGGCTGACAAACTGGACCTAATGCATAAATGACTTTATTCAGGTGCCACACCGATCAAAGATAAAATTAAGAGAAGGTGGAGTAAGACTGCCAGAAGGCAGTCTTCATGACATCATCCAACGAAGATGCAGCAAGAATCAGAAGAGTCTATCTTGATCATCCACAGCAAAGATATGAATGGGTGATCTACGACAGTCAGAAGCACAGGTTAGCAAAGAAAAGAAAACTGAATCAGAGTTACCATTGAACTGTATAAAACCCTTTTCCACCTGCAAAGCAAGAATTTCACTCCTCCTCCTCATTGATACTAGGGAAAGATAAAAAACTGTCTTAAAGGTAAGGTTCGGAAGGAAGCTACATTGAGTGGTTCATGAGAAGGTTTAGATAATGACCATGAAGACACAAAAGGTTCCACCTAGGCATTAATGTTCTGAAGCTGGAAGTATCCAATCAGTTCTGAAAGATGTGGGTTCAACCCTTCATTGGAACCCACAGCAAACTTAAGAGTACCGGAAAGGGACGCTCTGTAGATCTTAATGGTGGATACTGAGCAATCTTTTTCCTCAAAGACAAAAATACCCTGCAACTGCAGTTCAAGGGGAGTAATAACAGATCTATGTGTTTTCTACTGTACCAATTGCAGAATATTTTACAGCTGGCATCATAAATCTTGGAAGTCAAATGCCTTTTAGCCTGGGAGATGCAATTGGCAACCTTGCTTGAAAACTGTTCTTGGCAGATAGTTTGATTTGAGGCAGACATGAAGGTGGAGATTGTTGTACAAAAGGGATCCTCTGTGCTGTGAAAGCACATCTCTTCTCAGTGGTAATTCCCTGGTGGCATCTAGCAACAGGTCAAGGAGACTGTTGAACAATGATTACTGGGTCAACCAGGGATCTATTAGGATGATCTATGATGTGGAGGTCCTGACACTATGAAGAACTGGGAAGACAGGCATACAGTCAATCCTATTTCAGACTGAAGGTGTATACTGTCCATGCCCTCTTGTCTGGAACTGGACAGACATAAAGAGGGAGCTTGTTGTTCAACCCTGTAGCAAACAAGTCTACTACTGACCCTCCTCTAGGTTAAATAGTGTATATGTAAACAACTGGTACATTTATTATTCAGCGAGGACTGCTCATTGCCATCTGGACGTCAAAATATTTTTTTGACTTGAATGTGGCAGACTTTGAAACTCTGGTTCCCTATTACTTAAGTCCAATGATCCTCATCTCATAGCTAAACAGTTTGATCAAAATATAACGAATCTGTGAGAAAAGTTTTCAAATTGAAGAAACCTGTGTGTTTTCTTGGAAATCTGTGACATACAGCTGCTATAAATAAATACAAGGAAAGCACATTTAGGTATATGCTGGACAAATTTACTCTTATGCTATTCGTATGCAGCAGTCTTCTATTTTGATTTTTTTTTGTTAGGATATTTTCAAATTTATATGACGTGTGGTATTAAAGATTTGATAATAAAAATGACAAACACAACTTTATATTGCTTTTCTTAAAATATACCTGAGAAGAGTAATTAATAACATGCATGCGTAAGATGTAATTAGATGAAAAAAGCATAATGATTATGCGAAAACTGTAAAGGTTGGCATGTATATTGGGTTTTTTGTTCTAGACCTCCAATTACTGACTGGTGAAGGGAATATTCACCTTAAACTGGGGACTAGCAGCAGGAAAAGAGATAGCAATACAATAATAGCAAACAATGTATTACTACTATTAAAAAATCTATTTTGTATGGTAAATAGTTAGTAAAGGTAAACTCTTTCACATTTAGCAAGTTTTACTGTTCACAAACATGGTTCCTGGATATTTTTGGCATGCAAACAAAAGACACTGAAGCGGGCATAAAAGCTGTCACAATGATTATCATATTTAATTTTTAATCAGTTTACCCTTATGCAGCTGACAGTAAGACATTAACAGATAGGGTTCATATGATGCCATTGGCTTTCACAATTACTTCCCTTAACATTACTGTCTCAGACAGGAAAAATACATTCCATGTAAATTTAAATAATTAAGCCAACATGTCATGCAAATTTTTATGATTTGCCTTATCTGTACTGAAAATATTACACTGAACTGTGAATTCATTTATTTTTGCATGTCAAAAAAATGACTGGTTCTGCCAACATTTACATTTTCATTTATTATTTAACTACATGATCTAGGGAAAGGGTATTATTGTTTCCAAAAGCAGAGCGCCATTTTTGTTGGGTCTTTAAATCTGTCATTTGTAGCAACTACAAAATCCATAAAAATTGGTACATCACAAAAATTGTGAATCCACAATATTTGTGAGTGTATAAGCAATAATATACATATGATAAATCATATAATATACGTAGGATAAATCACATACGGACAATAAATCATATAATATACGTACAATAAATCATATAATATACGTAGGATAAATCATATAATCTACGTAGGATAAATCATATAAAATAGGTAAGATAAATCATATAATATATGTAAGATAAATCATATAATATACGTAGGAGAAATCATATAATATACGTAGGAGAAATCATATAATATACGTAAGATAAATCATATAATATACGTAAGATAAATCATATAATATACGTAAGATAAATCATATAATATACATAGGATAAATCATATAATATACATATGATAAATCATATAATATACGTAGGATAAATCATATAATATATGTATGATAAATCATTTAATATACGTAAGATAAATCATATAATATACATAAGATAAATCATATAATATACATATGATAAATCATATAATATACATAAGATAAATCATATAATATACATATGATAAATCATATAATATACATATGATAAATCATGTAATATATGTAAGATAAATCATATAATCTACGTAGGATAAATCATGTAATATACATATGATAAATCATATAATATACGTAAGATAAATCATATAATATACATATAATTGATCATATAATATACATATGATAAATCATATAATATATGTAAGATAAATCATAAAATACAGTATGCTGAGCACTGTTCTTGTTGATGCTAGACAAGGTTGACCAAAAGATGGCAGACACCTATTTGCAATGGAATTAAACATGACTGCAAATTAAAACTCATTTATTAAAGTTATATTGGTCTCTATCGGGCATGGAGAACGTAACACTCTGAGCTTGAATCTGTGATTAAGTTTCCACTATCAGCCAATCAGAAATGACCCTTCAAAAAGAATTACAATTGTATTTAGTTTAAACAAAATCTTAAACAGAAACACAAGCTCATAAGTTTTTAACTTCCAGGCCTGGTCTCGTAGTACCTTTCATGACTTGTAGACCTGGCCCCATATTAAATTTTATGACATCCAGGCCTGGCCTTATAGTAAGTTGTTCAACTTCCAGGCCTGGCATCATTGTAAATTTTATGACTTCCGGGACATTGTAAGTGTTATGAGTGCCAGGTCCTGTAGCCATGAAACTGTCTGACAACTGAAACTGAACCGTGTTCAAATTTAAAGAATTTGGGTCTTATATAACTATGCTCAGAGTAACACTATAAACAGGCGAATTTCAGGATTATCCTTTCTGGATCTCTTCATACTGATCAAGTTTGAATGATACTAGAGACTCATTTTGTACACTGTACAGAGTCAGTGCTGATACTAGAGACTCATTTTGTACACTGTACAGAGTCAGTGTTGATACTAGAGACTCATTTTGTACACTGTACAGAGTCAGTGTTGATACTAGAGACTCATTTTGTACACTGTACAGAGTCAGTGTTGATACTAGAGACTCATTTTGTACACTGTACAGAGTCAGTGCTGATACTAGAGACTCATTTTGTACACTGTACAGAGTCAGTGTTGATACTAGAGACTCATTTTGTACACTGTACAGAGTCAGTGTTGTGACTTTTAAGTCTGGATAAAGCTGAATAATGCTTAAAAAATTCTTCTGACCTTTAAATTTTAGTCTAAAGGGGACTTATATTAAATATATATTTAATCTGAAGGAGACATAAATTATTTGTATATTTCAAAGAATTTTCTGAGGGACCTATCTTAATTTTGACAACATAATTCTAAGAATACCAAAGGATGATGTTTGCAGATCTTTCAAATTTTCTGGTAGATTTTCTTTTTTTTAAACTTTAATAGACAGTATTTTCAACCCAAAATTGCCATAGTATTATTATTAAAAAAAACTAAATATATAAAGATTCGGATAGAATCCTTTCAAATATCACAATTCATGGTTATTGACCAAAGGTAAAGAAGTGAAATTCTCCTCAGTTCTCTTGACCGCTACAGAATACTCTCTTGGTTTTAAAACCTTTTATTTAGATTACACCTATCACTTCCCTTGAATTGGGAGACATGTAAAGAAAATGAATTGTTCAAGTATATATTTCTAGCATAGTTACTTTGACATTAATTCTTCATATCATACCTACTGCAGAATTAATCTCATTTTAACTAGACAATAAAATAGTTGCTCTTTGTTTCATTATATACAAGCAAGAGCTGCATACTCTGAGGTCTGAATCATACAATAACAAACACGCCATCAATACAAATGATTAAATATTGCCATTTTCTCTTTTAACAATATCGCCAAATATGTCTCTATAAACACGTCAGGGAAATTGATCAAAATTTCTTTGAATATCTCATTTGACCTGTGCTAACATTTTCAGCTTGCAAAGTTAATGTATTTTGAAGTAAATGCACAGAACACACACACATATATATACAACAGTCACCTGTTCTGAAAGAGATGATTATTCTGTAAGACCCATTCTGCTAGATGCTGAGCTGCCTGTAGTGTGAATAAAAAAATCATGATCAAATCAGAGTCATATTCAGCATAAGTTTCCACAAGAAATGCTAATTATTTTCCAAAAATACACTAGAAAAATAATAGCTTTTATTTGGTCAAAAGTAGACAATATCTTAAAATAATTAAAACATTTAATCAACTAAATTGCACCTCAAAGTAACAACACATACCTGAATTACTATATTACACATACTTGGATTATTAATCACTCATACATGAATTATTAATCACACATACCTGGATTATTAATTACACATACCTGGATTATTAATCACACATACCTGAATTATTAATCACACATACCTGGTTTATTGATTATTAATTACATATACCTGGATCATTAATTACACATACCTGGATTATTAATTACTCATACCTGAATTATTAATCACACATACATGGATTACAACAAAGTGATTATGTGCCTAATAATTCTATTGTAAGTTAGTTACTTATTTCATCTAATCATAAGTACAACTCTAAGTTATCAAAAACTCTTACATATAAAAAGTTCACCTTTCTCATATGTGCATTACTGTTAATGAATCAAGGGTTTAATTAATTATGTAATAAAATGATAGTTCATCTCAGTAACTAATTGTTAATGAAATTCATAGAGTTGTTTAAGGTATATCTGCTTTAAATGTACATTTTTTCAATGAGAAACAGCAGTTAAACCAAAATGTTGGAATAAAGAACATGAAGTTCTATTAGTTTTAAAGACACTGCTGTTACATATGTTTACCTTTATCCCCCAAAAATATCTTTTCCGGTCAGCCGACCATCCCTGTTTTTCATTGCTGACCCTAGCGCTCCCCCCCCCTCCATTTAAAAAAACAAAATTTGAAAGAAAGATTCCCAAAATTGATTTCTGCATCTAATTGAGCTAGTTTTGCCCAGTACTTGAAGCATTTAGTACATTATATTTAGTACATTATATATATTAATTATTATAATATAGATAATGTTTAAAAAATATGCTGATTTTAAAACCAGTGCAACAGGAAACACATTTTTTTGCCTAATGAGTCTTATTATGCATCCTCACAAAAACTGAAGTTGAATTGACACCCTCTGCCAAGAAGTGACATCAGTTAATCAAGTATCACATAATTGAGATTACAATGGGCAACTAAACAACTGGATCTGTCAGCTTGGTGTGAAGTGTTATACTTGTATACAGTATATGGCTGACCAGACAACAGCTTGCCCAACCAGGTGGGGCAAACAGACAGAATACACCGATAAACAATTTCAAAGTGCACAGGCGTACACTTCAGAGGTACGCAAGAGTTGTTGTTTTTGAATTGTGAGTAAAAAAAATGGTGTTAACGTGTGCTGTGAAGGACTACTCGAACAGTACTTACTGGTTGAATAAATGGAAAAAGCAGTTGTGTGGCCTCTGTGGATGCTTGCACAAAGAGAAAAACTGTAAATGTGACCCACCATTCAGGTATGACTTGTTTAATTTGTTTTGTCTGGATGATTTCAGTGTGAGAGTGAACGTGGATATTTTTGTATTAAGTGCCTCCTTATTTATTTTGACAGATGTAAACTTCGGTGGATATAAATGAACATCGTAAGATGATAACAGCATTTTCCTCACAAATAAAAGATTAAGTGCATATACATAGTGCTTGATCATAAATAAATTTTTATTTTAAAAATCTTGCTCAGACATCATTAGTAAAATGACTATGTTTGGAAATGCTTGTCAAATGTTCATTACATATATTACTACAAGTCTGTTGGAAAACAAACCAATTTAATGAATTCTTAGAATTACAATATTTGCATATCAGGGTAATTTACTAAAGAAATATGATTGGATTTCGTTTTGCAGGGGTAAACGTGTGCATTTATGGCAAGCGTTTAACCCCACAAGCCCTGCGTTTTATCAATAAAAACAATGAAAATTTGTAAAAATACTAAATAACTATATATATATATATATATATATATATATATATATATATATATATATACATACACACACACATTAATAATACAGATACGGTTATTTTGTGGTTTCACAAATTGTCATCGTTTTTTTATTGATAAAACAGACCTATAGCGGAGGTGGAGGAGACATCACTTTGCAAGCCTGGTCTTTCACCATGTTTGTTAAGTATGTGTTAAATTGTAAATAAATTCATTAATATTAACAATGGCCACATGTAGTCCACAATTTCATCAACTGACAACCATCTTAGCAAATATACATGCACATTCATAAATATATTCCCACCCGCTCACTATTTCTCCTGTCAGTGATCTTACCTTGCAGCAAGCTTGTCCAAATTCCCATTAATCGCTTTTTTTTCTGAGTGACAAATACAGCTTCAAGGCATGTGTCAACCATAATTTAAATCTGTCCAATGTCATGTCATTCAAATCTGCCATTTCAACACGATGGTTGTCTTTTGATTTGAAGGCAATGGAACGTACTTGTAATGACAACAAGGATGGCTGGAAAGGTTACTCGTACATCTGGGCTCTACTAAGCAAAATGGCGGTGCTGATGAAACTGTTTATTAGTGTATTCACTAAAACCATATACCCAAGTAAACTCTTTATAACTTCTGAATTTTTCATAAGTCTTGCTTCAAACACAAAAATTGCAGTATCAATATGCAAATGAGAAGTTGGAGGGAGCATTCACCATTTTTTGAAAGGGTCAACTGCTGTACTTATCTGTGTAAAAAGTGTACCAAAATGTTAAAAGCATAGATGAACCAGATCTCACAAAGTTATGCAACAGTAAATCAGGGTGTATGATATTCATTCAACTCATATTTTCAATTGAACATAGAAGATATGTTTTGCCAGAATTTTATCTAACAACAGATTTGGATCTATATTAGTCACAAATGGATATGGCGTCAGGAACCAAAAAATAAAAGACTTTTCATATGTATAAATAATTTTATATATCAAATTTGATATTATCATCAAATGTGACCAAGTAGTGATGGTGCAAATGTAGGCAGGTAGGAAAACAAAGTAAAGGTAGGAAAGGAGGAACAACTTATGAAGGAAAGAAATTATGAATGAGATTAATACAAGAGAATGAATGAATGAATGAATGAATGAATGAATGAATGAATGATAAAATGAAAGAAGAAGAGGAATGAAAAGGAACAAAAACCGGAGGGAAGGAAGGAAGGAAGATCAATTTCCTATTTTATATCTGTGTTTGTTCTCTGACAACACCTTAATGTAAACATGTACAAAATTTTTGTGGGAAAATCTTATGCTCAAGGTTTGTGTCTGGCTGCCATCTTGAATTCACTTTAGTTTTCTTTGTAACTCTAGCTGCCATCTTGAATTCACTTTAGTTTTCTTTGTAACTCTAGCTGCCATCTTGAATTCACTTTAGTTTTCTTTGTAACTCTAAGTAAGTTGGGTTTTTTTTTTAAAAGCTGGCATAATAATATTAATCCCACAAATTTTCTTAAGCAGTTTTTCCACTGACCAATTTGTACCAGCATAGCTTATATAAGAGTCTTGAAATAATGTCAAGCTCCGATAAAACAGAAAATACTGAACAAAGGATGAGAAGATAATAATCAAACACAACCTGTCCAGACTCCATGCTGATCACTTGTAAATGAATGACTGCTAACTAGCCAACTCAGCACACACACCCTTATCTCTCATTGGCTGATAGTTGATAGCAACATTGTGGGTACATCTGCTGAACTGATCTTATATAACAGTCTTTGGCTGGCATCCATTCTTTGTGTAAGCACAACTATATTAAATACCTATTTATGAAATTTGGGTTTACAGTGCAGTGAATGTTGAAACTATAATTAAATATTTGCAATGCTGCCCAGAAATTTATTTTTGTCCCTAACTATTCAAGAGACAGAATTGGAAAATATATGAAAAGTCAATCATTCCATTAAAGTCTAAATATGACTCTTAAAAACAATGCAAAAATCCTTTGAAAATTATAAGTCTCAGCAGTGCTTGAAATACTTGAAAGATGTAAAATTAAGAATCCAACCTGCCAGGTAGTAAGTCCTGTAGTCCCACAGGAAATCATACTGACAGACTCCTGCAGTGATATGGTCTTGCCACACGGCTATAAAGAGAAAAGGTCAAACACTTAACATCTGATTTATTAACTAATAGGAAAATCACATGATAGAGGTCTGCCTTGCCCACAGGATTACAGCCCTGCAAGTCACATAAATAGGTGAAGTGCAACTTGTACAATCTGACCACATGTATAGATTTTTTTCCATTCCTGATGCAGATATATAGACAGATAGCCCCAAATTGCAAATATTTTGCCAAGATCAAAATTAAATTGTTTCAATGACAATTTCTGTAAAATCCCTGCATATACTGCTTTTTTTTTTTTCGTAGAAAAAACTATAGTTATTCAAATAAGTAGAATTTGGGAAGATACTGTTTAAATTAGAGGTTTATCAACTCTTTATATTATGCACTCCAACTTCCTTAGTGATTTCTTTTAGATGCTGGTTATGTTTCACAACTGCAGACAAAAGTACAAATTTTCTGCAAAAATCACTGGTGACCTTGTTTATAGAGCACTTTTCAAAAATGGAGAGTCCCAAACAAGTTTTCTTGTCTTCAGATTTTTGGGAGACAGAAACTTTTCCTGAGTGTCACAAAGAAACCCTGGAGATCCAATGAACTGAAATTACTATTATGTCATTACATGTACTACTGAAATTAACATTAAGTCATCACTTGTACCATTGAGAATATAATTAAAATATCATCTTATCACTGAGATTACTATTAAGTCATCACTTGTACCATTGAGAATATAATTAAAATATCATCTTATCATTGAGATTACTATTAAGTCATCACTTGTACCACTGAGATCAGCATTAAGTCATCACTTGTACCATTGAGAATATAATTAAAATATCATCTTATTAAGATTACTATTAAGTCATCACTTGTACCACTGAGATCAGCAATAAGTCATCACTTGTACCATTGAGAATATAATTAAAATATCATCTTATTAAGATTACTATTAAGTCATCACTTGTACCACTGAGATCAGCAATAAGTCATCACTTCTACCATTGAGATTACTATTAAGTCATCACTAGTACCACTGAGATTACTATTAAGTCATCACTTATACCACTGAGATTACTATTAATTCATCACTTGTACCACTGAGATTACTATTAAGTAATCACTTGTACCATTGAGATTACTATTAGGTCATCACTTGTACCATTTACCAAACATATTAATTCTTTTATCATTAGTAAGTATCACACTATGTATCACATCATGTCAATGTTCTCAATGTCACACACGTAAGATGTACACTTACTTTCTATAATTAGCAAGAAAAAGAAACTTCTGCACACTTGGCATCAGAGTGGAAATCTAAATTTTTGTGGCAGTCATATACGAATTCAGACTGGCACCCTACTGTCATTTACCACCAACTAAATATCATAAGAAGTATTTCAGTGAAAACCCCATGCTGATATGACAATTCATTCAAGAGCAATGATGACAAAATTTTCAAGATGGATAATGTGCTGGCCATATTGGATGTCTGAGCAGCACCATTTTATTTAGGACCATCCAGACATAATAAGAAGTCATTCAGTAAAAAACTCCATGTTAATATGTCTATCCATTAGGAGGAGAAGCAATAACATGATTTTCAAGATGGCCACTGTGGCAGTCATATTGGAAGTGCAAGCTGCATTCTTTTCATTTAGGACCAACTAGACATCATAAGAATTCTTCTGGTAAAAACATCTTGGCAATACAACTTTTCAGCAGTAGTAACAACAAGATTTTCAAGATAGCCATTATTGTGACCATACAGGATATCAGATTGGTACTATTTTCGTTTAGGTCCAACTAGTCATTATAAAACATATTTTAGTGAAAAGCAAATTTTTAAGTAAATTATGTTTCTCCAAACGTATTTACCCAATCACATTACATTAGGAATATTAGCCTGCTACCTCACAAATCTAGCCCTACTAAAAGACAAAAATTTGTCTTTCCCTGTCTACATCAATAGACAAAGGGCAATAACTCTTGCCCAATACCTCCCCTAGATACTACTAGGTGTCACCAGTGTTTAGCTGAATGAGATACTAATGAAGACGCTTGCATGGCAGGGTGGTTGGGAGGGTTTAAGTAATGTGATTGGGTAAGTATTCTTGGAGAAACATAATTTATTAAAAATTTGCTTTCTCCTTTGAACACATTCTCCAATCACATTACATTAGGAGAAAAAGTAATAGTAGGAAGGGATGCTGAACATCTGACCTCTACCTCAGGTATTCTTCTAGGGAAGAATGGCTGAATTCCCCCATACAAATGATAACCCGTTCTCTTAACTACATAAGCAAAACAGCCTTGGGTCACTTGACATGTGACCCTAACATATGGTAAAAAAGATGATTATTGAAATTTTCTTACCTACAAAATTTCACCAGTGAATCCAGCAAAGCTAACAAGCTGTGTTGATTGCTCCAGTTGGGTCTGGTGGCTGTCTATGCTGCTACCAATGGACCCATCAGATTCTTGGTTGCCTCTGCAATGCCAAATCTCTTAAATGGAGGCTATCGCCTTTGGTAGTGATTGGGGCCCAACTGTTTCTCCTCAAAGAGTCAGAGAAAAGTTGGCCAGTTGAGGGATTGAGGCACTCAGAGGGATGATGTGTTGGATCTGGCACCAGTCCCTAAACATGCATCACTTCCTACTGTAAGCCTTCAGAGTGGAGAGCCTTCAAGGTTTAAATTGTTTGTCTTGCAAGGCTGTCCTGATAAGAGCCAAGCGTGTAGAAGAAGTGGGTCTGGACTGGGATGAAACACCCTCAACCATGGTTGCTTAAGGAAATTCAGGTTGGCCAAGATCTTCCTGGGTAGATCTATCGCTAGATCGAGTAGATCAGTGACCCAGGACTTGTTCCACCTTTGAGGACAATCAGAATCATCTTGTAATTCTGACCCTGTAACTTCTGGATTCTTTTTTGTATCGGGACTGTGGGAGGGTAGCCAAAGGCCTGCAACCCCTCCCAACTGATTGACAGCGCATCCACAGCCCAAGCTTCTGGGTTTGGAAATGGTGAGGCAAAGGTGGGCAACTTGTGATTCCACCTCATTCCAAAAATATGACTATCGGGCAAAGGGGGCAGATCTGAGAGAAGACTGATGGATGCAGAGACCATTCCATGTGAAGGACTTGATCTCTCCTGGATAGAGTGTCAGCCGAGACACTGGGTCTGCTGGGAATGTGTCTGTATGTACACTGACATGGAGATTTTCACACCAACGTAGAAACTGCCAAATCAGGACTCACTGTTCTGATGATTTGGTGCCCCCATTTGAGGAAATAGGTCACCACTACTGAGTTGTCAGACATGATGAGAACCATTTTGTCCGCGAGTCTGTCTTCCCAAAAAGTGAAAGGCCTTGATGACAGCCTTCATTTTGAGGATACTGATGTGCAGAGGCTGCTCCACTGGCTCCCACATGCCACCGATGGTAGTTAAGTCCAGGAAGAGGTGGGCACACAAAAAGTATGCACTGGCCTCGGTGCATACCATTATTTCTGCTTGGGGCTTCTTCAGCAGGATTCCCATTATCAGCCAACCTGGTTTTTGCCACTGATGCAGGAATGATCAAATCTCATGCATGATCAGGATGGCTTGGTTGAGGGAAATTGAAAAAGGGCACCACTGAGTCAGCAATGACATCTGTAAGGGGCGCATAAAAAGGCGGCCAAGCAGGATCAGGTCACCACCTCACTGAATAAACCGAGGAGTTGCAAAACTCTCTCAGTGAAATCCAAGTCTTGTTGGAAACACACTCGATAAGTTCGACCTATACTGGTGATGCAAACACAAGGAAGCCGCACCAACCTCTGGTTGGTTAAGAACTCCAAACCAAGATGGACAGTGTTCTGGGATGGGCAGAGGTCTGACTTTTCCCAGTTCACTAGAAAGCCTAGATGAGCTAGAAGAGAAAGATCATTCCTGCCTTGGAGTAGGATAAAATTTACCATGTGTTCCTGGACGATGTTGTCAGGTATGCTGCTATCGTTTGTAGATGATGTCGACCAGAACAGAGAGACGACACAATCAATAATCTGAGTGAAAGCCCAGGGGCCGATGTTGAGGCCAAAGGGAAGAATGGCAAATTGATAGATGGTGTCATGGTAAGCAAAACAAGAAACTTGCAGGAGACAGGGTGGATAGGGATGTGAAAGTATGCATCTGTCAGATCAAGACTGATTATATACTCATCCCGTCTGATGGAGAGGTGGATTGACTCACTGTCTCCATCTTGAATTGGGTGAGGCAACCCCAGTTGATGGTGGGCCTCAACTAGCTGTGTGCTTTCCAAAAAAGAAACAGCCTTGAGTAAAATGCTGAGGATTGTGGCCTTTGTACAAGCTCCAACACCTTTGTATTTTTTTTTGATGATCAACCATATCTCCTGTCATAGAAAGGCAACCTTCTCCCAATATGATGGTACATTTGAGAAGAGAGGAGAGGGGATTGTTGATGAACAAAACCCGAAGCCCCTCCAAATTACCTGGATGAGCTCCCCTTTTTTTGAGAGAATAGGGAGAGGCAGTGAGCTCAAAAGTCAGTTTCTTACTGCCACTGTATGACTGCATCATAGGGATCAGTGTTGGTGCAAGTGTGACTTAGATCCCCTGCCTTAAGGTTGTTTAACATCCCTTCACACTGATGAGAACTGAGTGGTTCCAAACATCCGTGTGGGTTGAGCGGCAAGGTGGAGGGGCAGTTCCTGAGCTGCCTGCCTCCAAACTTCCTCTATTCTTCCTCCAAAGAAATGGTGACCCCAACAAAAACATCTGGAAATGGAGGGTATAAGGTAGGAGCGATGTGGATCGCACCCATGTGACACATTGTATCAAGAGTTGATTGGCCAAACCCATCAAAGAATTGGCCATAGTATGCTGAGCAGCCTTGGTCATTGACCCTAGCAATCCTGGACCTTGCATCTCAAGCGTGGCTATTGCCTGATGTCTGCAACGGCATCCCAAACCAGCTCTGATGGGCATGGAGCAGATTTGTCTGCCCTAAAATACAGATGAGCTTACATATTTATAGGTTACTGCATTTGTATGGGAAAATATGAACGAGTTTTTCGGATGGATATACTGCACGACCTTGGGAGCACTACCATACAGCACTACCAGTGATGCTGGCTGGTTTGCCTGGCAAATGGTTGGTCTGGAAGCTGGCAGAATAGAAGATGGTCCAGCTATCACCAGTAATGGCCGCTCCCAAGACCTGGCTGGACTTACAGGCCCAAAGGCCATGCTCAGACATGCAGGGGAATTTACGCCTCATGGGTTGCCTACAATTGGGGGAATACTCCCCAATGAGTCCGTATTGCCAACAATGAACTGTAGGTTGTCTTCCTAGATTTATTCCATCTTTCCTTCCCTTCAATGCCGAAAGGATGATCGCTGTGAATGTGCATTTCATGCTTATATTAAACATTCCTCCTGAAAATGACACAAGAGGAGAAAACAAAGCATAGAATAGCAATTAGTATGTGACTAACTAGCTACTAGGATAAACTGTCAAATCAGCATATGACTAATTACCTAAAATGGAAGCCCAGGCTTCCACTGACTATGTATTATAGACACTGCATATCAGAAACGGTGTATACATGGTATAAACAAAACAAGAGACTTCCATGCTCTGAAGTTGCATATAAATCATTCAAATTGACATGCAGCTGAAATGACACAAAAAAACACACTAAAGTAGAAACTAGTAATGTGTTGAAATGACTAGATTGCTAAAACAATATTGTAACTAACAGACCAGTGAAAGTGTTATATCAGAAACCTATGGCCCTGTTGTAAACTTGTGCAGAATGCTTAAAGAGTTACTAATTAAATCATACTTTAATCAAAATAAGCGTGAAATAGGAATAAACTAAGCATAATTATCAATCAGTGCTTCAGAATTTTGTTTATAAGAGCTCCATAACAGACAGAGTAGGGCCCCGTGTGGCCGAGTGGTCTGAAGTGCTCACCGTTATGGATTATTGTCATCTCACCTCTGTCTGCATGGGGTTCTGCCAATGTGGGTATGTGAGAAAGCTGCCAGTAGCTTCTAGTGGGTTGGTGGTTCTTTCCCAGGTTCTTCCTCCACCATTTATACTAGCCGCCATGTATAGCCTATCATGTGCTGAAAAATGGCATTAAACCATACAACAACAACAGACAGAATAAGCAAATAAAGTCAAAGGTACGTTAACTCGTAATGACCATGTATAAGGTCAATGATAGCGTGGTGACATGATGGTCCTACAAGACGAAGCCCTAATAAGTGACAAATTACTCAAAAATTGGCAGAAATTGTAAAATAATGCATGCAACATGTAGTAGATCAATAAATCTGCACACTAAATCCAAAATGAATTGGATGGGCCCATAGGAACACAAAAACATTTGGATTGTCGGAGGATAAATTGTACGATGTATAGTGTGTACAGCAGCAAAGCTTATAACTGGTGACACCTGGTGATATCATGGGGAGGTAATGGGCAAGAGTTATTGCCCTTTGTATATCGATATAGACAGATAAAAATGAATTTTCGTCTTTTAGTAGGGCTTGATTCACGAGGCAGCAGGCTAATATTCCTAATGTATTATTATTGGGGAACGTATTCAAAGGAGAAATCCCTTGTTGATATGACCATCTATTCTGGAGGAATGGCAATAACAATATTTTCAAAATGGCCACTACAGCAGCCATTTGTAGACATCAGATTGCCACCATTTTTATTTAGGATCAACCAGACAGCAAAAGAAGTCTTTCAATGAAAACCTGATGTTGATACGACTATTTATTCATGACTAGTGATAACAGGATATTCAAAATGGCCATAATATACCTAAGATCATCATCATTTCCATTTAGGCCCAACTAGACATCATAAGATCTCTGCTGGTAAAAAGTCCACGTCAATACGACTTTCTGGTCAGAAGAAGTAGCAATAACAAGATTTCCAAGATCGCTGCAGTGGCAGTCATATTGCACATCAGATATACATAATATTATCTGGGTCCAACTAGCCACCATAAGAAGTCTTTTGGTGAAAACTCCATGTTGATATCACCATCCATTCTGGAGAAGTAGCAATAACAAGATTTTCAAGAAAACCACTGTGGCAGCCATGTTAAGCATCAGATTGGTGCCAATTTCATTTATGACCCACAAAACATCATAAGAAGTCTTTAAGTGAAAACCAAATGTGGACATGACCATCCACTTAGTAAGAATAGTGATAACAAGAGTTTCAACATGGACTGGATGGCATCATCTTCAAATTTTAATTTCTAGGAACGTTCAGGAGGCTTTGATGAGTAAATAACACACTCTCAATTGTAGTGTTGCGTATTTGGTCATGCACACCATTCAGGAGAAGCAGCCAAAACAAAATCTATTAAAAATTTGCTTTCTCCTTTGAATACATTCTCCAATCACATTACATTAGGAGAATAAGTAATAGTAGGAAGGGATGCTGAACATCTGACCTCTACCTTGGGTATTCTGCTAGGGTCACAGTGGCAGTCACTTTGAATGTCATATTGCCACCCTTTCATTTTGGACAAACTATATTTTCAAGACACTGGCAAAGTTGATATTCAAAAGATACCTTTTATTATTTAATATTTATTATATAATTTCACTAATTTGTCATATGACAAAATAAATTTTGAATTTTTCAATTAAATTTTGAATTTTTAATTTGAGTATGTGTTAATTAATGCAGTAACAAGCAATTCATGTTTTTTCCATAATTTTTCAATGTCTGAGATTTTACAGGGTTCAAATTTTTACCAGTCTGACCAAATTTATCATGTCTGTCTTACCAGTGTGTAGGTTTTGTAACACAAAGTGTCATCTTCTTCCTCCTCCTGTTGAAGTAAGTCAGTGTATGCCTCATAAACATCATCATGTATCTCAATATCAAACTCTTCAAGCTGGAAAACAGATTTATATCTGCTGATTAAATAATGAAAGAATGGTTACAAACCTTCCCTAGTTGCTTCAAAATGATTAACTTAAAAAAAGTATAAAAAAATTAAAAATTCAGAATTTCAGACAATGGTTTCATATTTTAACTTTTTATCATCTGATCTAATGAAGTGTGTGCAGTATAAACAGCTGGGGTTTGTTTTTCACAACATGATCAAAGATTTGGATGCAAAATTAACTTGACAAAGTCTTTAAATGCCTGTTATAGCAGATAAATCAAGGTTTACTGTATCATATATTCATTTATAATTGCTGTCATCTCTTCTATAAACTAATAAGAAATTTTATGCATATCAGGAAGAAATTCATTAGGTATTTATCTTTGTGACCTGACAGCTATAAGCCTTAAACTGTACTGGGTGAATATGTGTATATAAAACACTGCAAAATTATTCTCCACCAGAATCTTTTGGGCATCTTTTCAAATAATACTGATTCAGGTTTTGATTCTTAATACATGTATTTTGCTGTAAAGTCTGGATTAAATGAATGTGTTCACTTACCAGAAACATTGCTCAAACTAATACATTATGCATGATAATTTAACAGATATTTGTGATCAACTAATAACAAAATATGCATCTTACTTGACAAATGTTAATTCTGTTCAGTATTATGACATGCACAACTTCTTATGATTCTTTTCCAAGCTTACAATGTGAATAAACTTCTTCATGAATGCTCTGCGGTATGAAAGTGCTGGTGGGTATCTCTGGCAGATGGGACTTAGAACAGTGGCTTCCAGAACCTTCCTCTGAACATCTGGTCCTAGTTGACTCCCTTCGACACTGTGGGTCTGCAAAAGCAAACCACATCTTTCAAAACTTCAAACTGCACATTAGGATGCTGATTATCCAATTTTCCCAACATAATCAGTGTCCCAAATTATCCAGCAATGTACTGTGCTTATAAATTGTCATATTTTTTTCACAACAATAAACAAATCTAATTAATATAATCTTTATTTTTATTATTCTCACATCATTTGTCATACTAGACCATAACTGCATCTCATTTGATCTGCTTTGGGATAATGGCAGAAAAACAAATAATTAAGTTTTAATGTTTTTAGCGCTAACCATAACCCCTAGTCCTCTCATATATAGTTAGGTAATTTGGTTAAGTGGGTGTGATTTATTAATTAATTAATCAATTAACAGGTCATATTTTTGGTGCAAGTCTGCAGACAATTTTCTGCCAATTTAACCAAGATAGTTGTCATGCTGCCAGATGGTCCTTGAAAAGTCACGAGACAGAAAGAGAGACAGAGTCAACACTGTACATTTTCTGGAAATTTCTTTTTTTCAAGTATGTATTTGACAAGACATATGCTTTTTAGACCACAAAATTGTGTCTTCTATTGAAAACATACAATTCATGTTGCACATTTTACAAAGTGGAAAGATATCTACTGAGAAGTCTATTATAAACTGAGATAACTTAAAGCAATCAAAACTAAAAATAAATCAAGCCTGAACTAAATTGAAGCAAAACTAATAATACTTTAAAAGATACATATTTTACTTTGAAATAATACTGGTACCATTATTTAAATAATTAAAATACCCCACATGTCATTGCAAGTACTTAGCATTTATAAAATTTATACATGTGAAAATGTGGCTACTAAGTAGCTTTATAATTGAATGTTGGCTCAAAATATTCAAGTTTTTATCCACTTTTCTCTAAATATCTGGGGCAATTTAAATGCTTATGCTAATGTTAACTGAAGTCAAACAATTTCTGTTTCTTTTCTTTACGAATCTGCTGGTTATTAAGACCGCTCCGGAGGTCTAGTGATTAAAGCGTCTGCCTCAGATACGGGAGGTCATGGGTTCTATCCCTGGCCGAGTCATACCAAAGACTTAAAAAATGGTGTTAACAGCTGCCTCACTTGGCGCTCAGCATTAAGAGGTTAGTGTTAAGACTTGTCTGCCTGATGCCAGAATAATGTGGGACATGATGCTACATGTCTGTGGCATTATGCCCCAATGCTAGACATCACTAAAAACTGCTCCACTGCAGACATCGTAGGGATATGACTGAAAACTTTTTAAAGCTATGGTAAATATCCAAATCACACACACACACACAGCTGGTTATTAAAAGATTGATACCATAATTACCTGATTTGTTACAGAAAGGCCAAGTGACTTGTACACCAAGTTAAAAATAACCTAAATCTACTAGCTGCAAAGCAGTAGATCTAGCTTGGTGGGACAACTTGACTGTGAAACATGCTATGGTGAGCAGAACAATGTTGTGTTGACGGGGTATACCAGTTTTAAGTCTGAGTAGCAGTGGGAAGTCCAGTTTATAAAGCACCATCCTTAGTTGTTGTAGTTGTTGTTGTAGGGTTTAACGCCATTTTTCAGCACAAGACAGGCTATACATGGCAGCCAGTATCAATGGTGGAGGAAGAACCTGGGAAAACCCTGGAAAGAACCACCAACCTACTGGCAAGCTTTCTCACATACCAACATTGGCCAAACCCAAGACTCAAACCCACACAGACATAGGTGAGATGGCAATGATCCGTAACGGTGAGCGCTTTAGACCACTCTGCCACTCGAAGCCCCTCATCCTTAGTAAGTCTATAGTATTTATAACTATGGCCAATAAGAATGTATTAAAGGTACACATTATTTATAAAAATAAATAGTTTGCTATCAAAGTTTGAACTTACATGTCTTATGTATATTTAATTTGTATTGTTAGTTGGACTTTATCAATGATTATATGTTATGTTGATCTGTATTTTGTACTTGACCTTAGTCCAAATCAAGTTAATGGTCCTTACCAGTAACATTTATTTTCTAAACAACATAATAATAGCTAATATTTCTTTATGATTATAGATTAAATATTCAGATCAATATTAATTATATACATTTTTACTTCAGTTTGAGATAAAGATACAGTCTTGATTCCAACTTTAAAAGGTGCTAGAAAAGAAATGTTTCTATAAAGTTGACAGACTATTTCCAGAAAATGGCAATTGTACTTAGGTCAAGTGGAGGGGTATAACTGCTTGTTTACTTAAAGGTCACCGGTAATACTCTAACATTTTTCTTTTTACATCAGATTTGCATTACATGATTAAAAGCAGTTAAACTTGCACAAAAAGAATAAAAAAATTATCAAGTGTAAAGCAGAAATAATAATTTAAATTACTCAAAATAGAAGTATACAATGCTGTCACTTCCCCTTAGCTAAGATTTCCCACCTATAGAGGATGCCAACCAGATATGATGTACATTTATCCCCACAAGACAAAGTATATGCTTCTTGTTGTCAAAAAATAAAACACTATGAATAGGGAACATCTAGATGAAACTATTGAAAACTAATTTACTGTTCAGCCTTATATCAATCTGTGTACATGGCGCACTAGATTGTGTCGCTTTCAAAACTGTTCCATTGTTTCAATTTATTTTCAAAATTCCTGTTAATACAGATAAAAAGGAATCAATGCTGGCTTCCCCATGTCGGCCGACTTTGTAAAAAAAAAAAAGAAATTGGCACATTTAAAAGAATCCAAAGGAACCAAAATTGGCTTCCTTATGTCGGCTGACTTCATAAAAAAAAATTGGCACACTTAAAAGAATCCAAAGTCAATTTCCAGGGTTGGTTTGCTTTGTAATAAAAAAACCTTTGTATCTGATATCCTGTCGGTAAGTTTAGGCAATGAGTTTACTGCTCACTACCAGTTGTGTTTATTCATCACTTGGGCTTCTATTTGTTTGCCGTTTGTAATCATGATTTATAAAAACGGGCATTGATGTAAATAGATTACACAGCAACAACTTGCTTTAATAATACTTTTGTAATCCATGATAGTGAAAAGATTATCATTTGCACTCACAGAGAATGTATTTTCAAATAATGATTTTTATTTGTAAGATACCGTCGAATAGTTAACCTGGATACAATACAATCTCTGTCATTTTGCACCTTATAACGTATCATGCATGAATGGCATGTGCCTTCAAGCAATCGAGTGATATTCCCATCTCTTTTGCGATTTTGTTATCTGACACAAGCAATACACACTACAGTAAAGATGCATATGTCAGCCTGCATTTGCAACATATATGGAGTTATTAAATACATTTTTTTCTTTAATAAATTTCACATGATGAAAAAAGAAGGAAAAAATGATAATAATGCAAGGTTAGTTTCTTTCATTTTATTTTCAAATAAATGTTTTGTTTATCTGTTTTATTGTACCGTGCGGGGGGGGGGGGGCACGAAAATACAACCCAAAATTAATTCATTTCTTAAGTCTTGATGAAAAATGGTTTCAGCATAAGATCTGGGACAGGAAAAAAATTATTATTTTACTGTGTCCTGATATATACAGTAAATGAGGGGTGTGTGTGTGTGTATATATATATACATATACATATATATATATATATATATATATATATATATATATGACTGATTCTACAGACTTTGTACACCTATAAATGATAAACATCCCAGAGTAATACCATATTTCTTTTTTTTAAATCCTTCTGAGTTCATATGGTTATAATAATACTAAATAAAGAGTCTGATCAAAGTCCACATTTTGAATGTCCAAAAAGTATTATGATTATTTTAAATATTAATATTTTACAACTGCAGTAATATTACTGTACTGATCATAAGATATATCACATAGACATTTACATGGGGAAATTAAACACTTGAATGACTAGGTTGAATAGAAGGGATAAATGTCCGTTTTTGGCATGCGAAAACTACTGATTGTTTACAGAGATTGCCAAATAAGTTTTTCATTTAAAAAAGCAGATTTTCAAGTTTAATTAAACATTTTTATGGTGTGCATACATAACAAATGCATTTTTCTAATGACTAATAATATCACACGTTTGTACAATTTATGTGGCCAGTGACCTTTAAGAATTATTCATTTCTGCCTTAACAGCCAAACCATAATCAGTCTTATTGTTGTTTTTAGTTTTTAGTTTGGGTGGATTTATATACTCAAATAATTATTCACTGGAATTAACATGTATTTGTAGTAGTAATAATGGTGATAAAAAAATTTAATTCACAAAATGACATCTCACTTTAAGAATGCAAGTCACATTCTGGACTATGAACATAAAATTAAACTGTATTTCTGATCACACTTAAGCATTACTGTCTTTTATTAGTGTGTGAATTTTGAGGTTGGCACTAGAATTTTCCATTTGGTCTCATGAAAATGAATGACATGTTTAAATATCTGGTCTAACAGAAAATGGCAGCACTGTGGAATTTTCTATTTCTGATCTTGCTCTCATTTTACTATAGTGTTTACTCATTTAATTTAAGTAAATTATCCATCTTTTACCAGTGTTTTAATTAATATTTACATATATCACTGAATTAGTCTTCTTTCCAAACTAATATTTCATTGAGTTAATGCTCCTGGTAAATTATTTATTTACACCAGTTTCTTCCTTCAAAAATCAAGTCTCTCGCATCATTGATCTAATGTAGAAAATTATGACACTTGTCAGAGCTGGCTTTGCAATCTAATTCAGCTGACAAGAGGAGTATCCTTTAATTTTCCTATTCCAAAATTGAAATAAATCACCATTTGAAATAACTGACACATTCTGACAATACTGGTAATTGCTACAATATAAAATTTGCATTAAATGCTATGTTGAAAAAAGTAAACTCTGAACATCCTGTGTGTGTGTGTGTGTGTGTGTGTGCATGCGCATGGATCAAATGATAGAGAGAAAGTGATAAGATTCCTGTTTTATAAGAAGTCAGACACAATAACACACGACATCATAATATGAATATCACACAACTGACAGTGGTATTTATTTATGTTTTTGTGATGCTGTCATGCAGAGCAGTGTTGCTTTAGAATAATCTGCACTTTGTCTGCAGACCAACCAAACTCATGATAAAACAATAAAGTCAGGATCAGAGCAAATGGACAGACACTTCAAATCACTAGAATTAGTCTGACTGTCAAGAACGTTTAACAGGTCTTATTTTCAAAGCAAAAGACCAGTCATCCAGGTACACGGCTAGATTATTTTGTTGCCAAAAGTTGTAGAACACTACAAAAACACCCATTTGCACACTGGAACTCATCTACTCCATTACAACATGCTAGCACATAATCAGTTATCGTGAAGAAACAAAACTGCCATATCCTTCAAAAAGCCCCGACACAGCTTCTGGTTGAATCCTGTTAAAAAAATTTCAAACTATGGGTCAGATGATTTGGAAACCGTCTTGCAGTTGGAAGTGCAAGAAAACAAAATGGCATTTAATAACAGGACACTCAGCAAGGATGATGCAAGATGTATGGAAAGTATTTTGAGGCAATGCACTAATATATATTCACCTTATTATACAGCATATTAACAGATTAAATAAACTTGTGTGACACTTTTATTAGCAGGACTGATGGTAAGTTTAAGTATTATATGCAATTAAGATGACCTATGTAGATGAAAATATTGTTGAAGAATTTTTATTATATCAGTCTTGAGGGAAACTGCCGTAATTTACCAGGCAACCAGAAAAATCTGCTGGGCCAGGGACAATGGATTATCAATTTTTTCTACCCCTGATTGATATTATAGAATAATACTTAGGCATACATACATTTGCATCCTGGAATAAACCCATATATAAATAACAGAAAAAAGTACTCACACTTTCACCTGATCACCGACTAAGAAAATGTGCTAGTTTTCATTTTCATAAGTGCATAACAATAAAAACTTCTTGTTTTTAAATATCATTTTCTTATATCAAAGTAATGACAGCCGGAATTAAATGGTATTCCTTCCTCCTCATCTTAATTAACAAATAAAAACAATAAATAGCAATACCATAAAAACCAATAGCAAATGAACATACTATTGTGAGGTTCATAAAGTTTCGATGTTTACCACTGAGAAATAATATTTATCCATGCCATCATTAAAATAATAATAATAACAATAATGATAATAATAGTAATAATAACAATAATAATAATAATAATAATAATAATAATTTAGTTTGTTATTATTGTTAGTTATCTTATAATAATGAAATAAATATAACAATACAAAATATTATTAGTCACTGGAATGAAAAAATATATTTTTTGCTGTGCTACACACAAAAGAAATGAAACCTTAATAACAAGTAACTGCATGTAATATACCTATATAACTTATTCAATGTTATATAGCATGAACACTTAGAAGCCAATGTCTTGATGTGCAAGTATTTTTTCTAATATTATTTATGTTTTCATTCTATGATGCCAATAAATGTATGCCAATGCCTAGTATTATTTCATAGCATCATGTTGGTGCATTAATAATTATGATTACAATGAAAGCTATTTCCTAGATGGTCTTATGCTTTTCACTGCCATTCAACAGTCTGTTAGCTCAAACTTGTCAATTTTGGGCAGCATGTTCTGGAATGGGTCTTGTATAATGCATGTTAAAATTCTGTTATTTTGTCAATATTTAATGACCTCCCTTGATAAATGATGAGAACATAATCCAAATTGCCATTTTTGGGGATCATGAAAACCTACACATGAATGGGAAAAAGAGACATTTACAACACTCAGCATTTAACCACTTGGTTGCAGGTTTATAGAATCACCCTAACCTAACATAATCAACAGAACAAATATGGAATTCTTCATATGTGCCAAAGTTTGTACTAAGCATTAATTACTGTATCAGACTGTATAATCATTGAGCTAATACTCTGAAAGAAATTTGGGGTACTTTTTGCTATTATTTATTATTATCCTCACGGGACACAAAATTTACTACTCAAAATTTCTTTTACCATTCTTTGAATCACTATCAAGAGTCTCTTTTTCTTGTTCCAAAAAGTCTTCTACAGTTGTTTTTTTTTTAAATTTCAATTTTGTTTCCATGTCTGGAAATACATTTATTATTATGTTTGTATGATTCTTTATAAACGTTTATTATTATGTTTGTATGATTCTTTATAAAGTTGCATTTAAAATTAATTGCGCTTTCTGTAATCGATTTAGTTTTGTCAGCAAGTGTGTATTCTGCTGAATAACTAAAAAACTTGTTATCGGTATATAAGGTTTGCTTTTTTAAATGACTACACACCCTTTGTTGCTGATATCTATAAGTATACAGTATAATACAAAAATTAATATTGAATACCAACATCTTGCATACATTCCAAGTTAGTTCCGGTGATTCTATCCATATTTTGGTCTCCAAATGGATGGGTACTTAACGTGCATCGAGTCTAGTTTTAGTGGTTAGCAAAACGCTGACCTCAGATTCTTAGCACGACCCTTTACATATTGTTCTTTACCTGCCACTTTATTCGTCGTATTGGAACCATTTCGAGAAACTGTGCAGAAATTGATTTATATGTTGACTCCTCAATCGGCGACTGTTCTTCAATGGAGGCAGCCATTTTTATACCTTGCTTGTTACGTGCTTTTGGATTAGTCCAAATGAGAAATCAAACCAATCATAAAATGCGTTTTATTCACTGCTGGTTTATGTAGCTGACGCCAAACCTGAAGAAGGAAACATGTAAGAATATCTAAAGAAATCGCTAACATCGAGAATCCTTTGGCAAAAAATGTTATACAATAATATATATACATTTTATAGGGTGCAGATGGCACGTTAATTTTTGTTATTTGTGCGGTACACGGTCACAACTCAAATTTGTGTTGGCAGGGGAGAGAATCATAAGTTTAGTTCGGCTTCGAAATTGCCAACGTACATCGATGAATCATCCGAACTTAAAACACATAATTAGCCAGTTGTCTGAGGAAAACTATTTTTCCATTCAAGTATTAACTTACATAAGCAGCCATGATGTTGATAAATTTGTGCTCCATAGCGAACAGCAGATTATCGAAATGATCTGTTATGTGGTTAGCTTTTGTTGTGAGAATATTAGTCCTACAACGTAAGACACATCACCCGGTATTTTTGTTTTGTGGGGTGATGGGTCTTACGGCCTAATGGCGCTGTGTAGCATGTTTTGATGTTGCCTAACAGTGTAACGAAAGTCAAATTTTCAGGAATATCACACGACTGGCAACCAATAACTACGCTTTTCTGCAAAGTAAAGTTATAATGTTTTTGTCAGACTTTACTTACCCTGATGTCTTTTCTCTAATAAATTCAAATTCTCACAAAAGAAATGGACCTGTTTTCAAGTTTTGTTGGTCTACATTTCAGTTGGCTGGAAAGCAATGAAAGCCGGGAATGTTGAAATCGGGTTAAGTTGAAATAATATTCTTTAACGAAACAATAAAAATATATTATGCCTATTGGAACTGTAAGCAACATTTTGTTTCGTTCAAGAAACATATCCCCACATGAACCTACTTGAACATACTTTGGTGTACCTAGACTACCGTCGCATTGCAACAAATTCAAATGTAGGTCAACGGAACATGAAATAAGTGTCCATTTGTATACGTCATATTTTGATTCCACCAGGGTAAAGACAGCACAGTAAGTATATTAATTACACGTAAATTAGTGGAAGAGTGTCGATATAGGCTGCCAAGTGTGTGAGATATTCCTGAAACTTGACTACTCGTTCTGATGTCAACTGACATCGGAACATGCTATTATTTGGGCCATTATTTGGGTAGTAAGACATAGCACTAAAACAAAAACAACATGTGCTATATCTTACATTGTAGGTCTAGTGAGAATATGTACTGTTATAATGAAACACTTATGTTTCTATCATGTGGTAAGCGACTTGAAATATTTCACAATCGATAAAGGATCAGTGTTGTCTCAATGCATTTTTTCATCCTTTGAAATACAGCAAAACTTGCTACTTCTGATGCAGGGGTCATACCAAAGACTTATAAAAATGTAACTAAGAGCTGGTAATCTTTAATGTGATAAAAGTGTACAGAACTTAGTCAATTCATTCGTTGATTTATAATTTCTAATTTGAGATGACCAAAGTGGCCCTAACACTGGCATTCTCTGCGTCTTTCATGCTTAACAGACTTTCCGTACAAACACGGCACCATGTTGCATATGTTATGAGCAAAAGAGATTTCCTCAGACAAAATTGTGACGTAGTTCATCCTATTCGGTAACTGCCGGATAAGTCGGTAAATTCCCATAATATTGAGAGTTTAGAGTTATATCCTTTGCATACATATAACATGGAAATTACACCGCTTGTTAAATCCATGTGAAAGGAAAATTTGTAATTGTCATTATTTCCTTTGCTTGATTCTACATTGTAAATATCAGAAGCAGACAACGTAGTATTTTTGTTCTATGTACATAAAAGTGTAGTCGTGCATACATCCCTTTGCTGAAAATGAACTTGTCCAGGAACTGGAAATGACTGGTGAACAAGTCTTCTTTTACACTGAAAACTTCCTTTTGGAATGAAACATGCACACGATAATAGTGTTAGGGTCCCACCTGCACATTATCAGGTTTGAAATTATAAATCAATAAATGGGCTAAGTTCTGTGCATCTTCTATCGCATTTGTGCCTTTCGTCTTTTAAATCAGTGGGGCGGGGTACCAAGAAATGGGGAGGTATGTTCATACTATAGACATCGCTATAAACTGCAACACTGTAGACATTGTAGCGATATGACTGGAAAATTGTTAAAACTACATTAAAAATCCAAATCTCACACACACACACAAATTTGCTACCCATTTTATGGTTTTCAAACAAGAACAAATCCAATTGAAAATTTTTTTATAACAAGATTTTATTTCAGAAATTTCTTCTGTAACATTTCTTTTTCTTGGTCTTGATCTAGATTAGTTTGATACCACTTCATAGTGATATTTTTACTCTGCACAGCATCAGCCTTCACAACAAGAACTTGGTTATGATTATTATTTGTGTTAATGAATTTCAGTCATTGGTTGTTCTGGGGAAAAAGCTAAATTTTTAGCTGCTATTTCATATGTATCATATATGTATATTCATGATGATTTCTGCTGGTTCAGTTTGTCTTAATTACATTATGGCAGGGATCTTTGCTTTGTGTTTCAGACCTTTGTAGAAAATTATTAATTTATTTTCCAGTCTACGTATTTAATTGTTTCCAGATTATTCAATACAGAGGTCATACTTCATGGGTATAAAGATAGTTAGATGTAACAAAAAATAGCTCCTTGCTTCTGGATTTTTTCAGTTTCATCTTCCAAGACTAGTGACAGTTTACATCTTAAATTCAAAGCATCTTCATAGTGAAGCTGTTGCTTATGGATTTTTCAAAAAAATTGCATCCAGTAAGCAATGCATGTTCGAGCTGATGGGGATAAAAAGCCTATTTAAAATGTTTAACTGAAATTAATACTGTATGTCAACTCGACGTTTAAGTTGATTTTCCCCCCCCCCCCTTTTTAGGGCTACAAAAGCCAATTTCCGTCAGACCCTTCAATAATTCATAGATGCATTTTGCAAGTCAGATCCATCTGAAGGGGTGACTTGTCAAAGAGTCAGAGTTGCACATTGGAAAAATAAGCAGGTCTAACTGAATGGGTGGATCCATGGATAAATGGGGAAAATAAAAACAAGTGTAAAATACAGTTATATTATTGAGTGAAGTATGTCACAAATAAATTGACAACTTAAAATGTGTTCTAATTAAATCCATTAAAATTCTTAATGCTTGACATTTTAAAACCATTTATATAAATCTATGAATTCAGTTATAGGTCACATACCAGTATAAAAATGGTTAACAGTTGATTCACATTATCCTATAATATGTTACTTCCACATTTTTTACAATGTCCATAGTTGCAAAAGGTTACAGAAATCTAAGATGACAATGAATGTTTTTAAAACCATGTATTTGGCAATGAAAAGATTCAAAGTTTGTGATAGTCTGCCAAGTTGCAATATAAAGTAATTGACAGCCATTAGTGTAATTTACTTTCGAGGTTAAATTAACCCCATTTTTGAGGTTTACAAAAGTGACTTAATTTATACAAATGCACAATCTGTCATGTAATAAACGAGTTCGTTTGGAAAGAAAAGTAATTCAGAAAACAGGTATTTATTATAATAAATACTTGTAGAAAATGAGTTTATATAATAAATGCTGGTAGATGATGAGTGTATACTAAAGTTAAATGAGAGAGCAGATCTGGAATGGAAAATTCCATGGTGCAGCTCATTTCAAGTTCACCAGACATTTCACAAGTTACTTGAGCACATGATAACACTTATTGCAATAATATAAGTGTTCAACAAAAATATGATAGTACAGTGCAGACCACAAAGTTAAGGTGGCAGACTGGTAACCAAGATAATTTCATTTTTATCGCACTATCAGTGCATTAGGTAGTATTGTTTCATTGTCCCTCTAAAATGGTATCTCTCGCTCTTAGATGGAGGGAGGGGACACTCACCATTGACCTTGAGATACTGTGAGCAACACAATATTGTTGGCTATGTTTTGCCAATTTAGTCTATTTACAATAACTCAAGTTCACTATTTACAGTTACCAAATTTTTGTGGATGACTTGCAATTGGGAAAGGGAAGAAACCTATTGGTTTAGGGGCCCAAAGGTAAGGGTCACTGAATGAAAGAAGCAAAGATATTTTTCACAATAACGTTAGCTCTATATAACGTGTCTGGACCAATTTTTTTGAATGGCTTGCAATTCACTTGAGGAAAGCGGGGTTCCCATGCTACTGGGAAACGGGGGGATAAAATTGGGGGAGTGAATAGTTTTGTTTCCAGTTGGGAAAGAACCCTTTTTAAAACCCATATCCTGTTCACAGTTGGAGCTTGACGGTGATATGGAAGATTATGTATAAATGCATTTACATAAAAGCTTCTTTTATATATTTGTTATATACAACATAGATTTTTTGGTTTGATTGCGAAGATGCACATTTTAAAACTTTGACCATCAGCTCAGTTTTCATCAAGATCTTTTAGTTACTTCAGCATTTAGTGTATTTTCAGATTGTTTCAAATCATTCCTGCAGCAAGTGTGCAGAAAATTATTCATTAAAGGAAGAAGAGATTGAATGAAAATCTTGTTTCTAGGTTTGTGCATCTGTGGTGTATTTATCTCCAAAATGGATTGAAATCAAGATTTATAAACTTTGGGAATTAATGTACACTGGGTATTTTTTAAAATTTTGTACAGTATTATTTGTGTCAGTGTTATGCAGGAGTGAAAAAGACAAGGGAAATCTTGAGCCCCACAAAATAGCCTCTTTCCTTCACAACTTGAGAAATGTTCTTACCTTTGTTTCCTTTACATTTTTAAAGGGTTCGAAGTGAAAGTCGAAGCAAGGAAAGGATTGAAAAGAAAAAGACAGGCCCTGAAAGAGGTAGAGAGAAGGAGAAGAAAAAACGTGCAGCATCAGTAAGCAGTGGGAGCTCAAGCAGTAGCAGGTAAGATATATAGCAAAGTCACAACATGGATGGTGCATACTATATAAGCCTTGTGTGTCCATCAATTCATAGGGCCTGCCAGATTTACATAACACTTTTGTTAAGTTCTGTATTTTAAGTCTGCTTTATTATGAACTGTTGGATGCAGGGTTATATGTAAGTTGGGTTGGCAGGGTTTTATATCCTATCAACTAATTTCTTTGTTTAGTGCTTCTTAGGGGCCAAAGATTGTCCCCCATCTCGGAATTTAATAATCAGAATTAATGTAAAATCACAATTTTAGCAATCTAATTTGTTCCTACTGCACATAGTTTTTCCCCAAACCTATGGTAACAACCCAGTTCCTAATCTCCAAAAGGGAAAGTATTTATGTTTGATGGCTTACGTCTCTGAAAGTAATGCATTTCAACATTAAATGTTGCAAGTACACCACACCCTTGTTAACTCGTTCCCAGATAACTGCAAACCTGTTTATAACGCAAGGTCAGACCTATATCCTTTTTGTTTTGGTTCTAGAAAATAAAAGAAAAATTGGCTCTTATTTGTTGAATGTGAAGAAAATAATGATTAAAATTTTCAAATGAAACCTTGATATTACTCATTTTATCATCAAAAATTGTGGTTAATTTCTAGAAATTTAAATCATCATCATGAAATTTGCAAATTTTAATAAATCATACATTATGTTAAGTTTTCTTTCCAAACAACATTCACAGTACACTGTAAATAACAATGTTTAGAATTTTGATAATGAAAATATCACTCATGCCTACTGGTGGCAGTCCTTTAATAAACCAATTAAATAAATTCTGTCAAGTGAAGTTTATGTTTTATTTCTATATTTTAATTTGATTTCATTGTAATCAACATAAATGCAAGTATTTATCACTACTAGTCTTGAATGCATGGTATAAATATGAGATTTTGACTAAAATGAGTGAAAACCAAGTTTTGTAAAATTCAACAGATTATTTATTTCCCCAGATACAAAGTGAAAATTTCAAAATAACTTACAGTATGGTGAATATAGCTATGCACAGTGTATTTCAAAAAATGCATTTTCAAGGTGTAATATTAACTTCTTTGGATTTATCATGGTCTCATTATTACATATTTATATTTTTTCCCTATAAACTCTAAATATTATGCCAGGAGCTGTCCAAAAATTGAAGTATAGAAATAACTGGTCATCAAAATATCTGACTTTGGAGATCAAGTTTTCTCCTCAACAAAGGGGAATTTGCAAAAATGTAAAGAAATGGAAACATTTTTTTATAATACCTTAAACGAAATAATGTTAAGGTATTGATAAATTTGTACAAGTAAATAATAAAAGACATAGAAAACATGTATTCAGATTTTGTCCTTTGTATGGTAATTTGGAGTAAATTGTCCCTGATTGTGCATTAGGATTCACATCGCTTTGATTTACACCAAAATATAAGCACAATCCAGGTGAATCAAAAATGCAAAATGTATGTTACTATCTATTGTTTCAATTTCACTGATATTTGTTCCTAAGCACTGAGTAGCAAATTAAAAATTGAGACTATACTTAACGACACTTCGTCAAGATGGTGAAGGGTTAAGTCATATTCAGAGGTCTCGGAAATGCTTAATCTCTCGCATTTGGACAAAATTTTTTTATTTGGGACACAAAAAATCATTTATGCAGGAGTCCTCCATATGCATGTAATAAGCCTTGCCAGTCTTGCTTCATCTACCTGCTGATTGGGAAAATGTGTTGATCAATTGATTATTTTAGCTGTGCTGATATTTGCAAGGACTCAATTCAGTGGCTGAAAGACCCCCAGTTGTACATGTTGTCATTATAAGAGTACATCAAAAGAACAAGATGCAAAATCTGAGCTGGAAGTTCAAAGACTTCCACTAGCTACTGAGTGGTGGGAAAATATGTTCTGATATTGACAGTGACTGAATTCAGAGGCAGACCCAGAGATGTACATGTGGTCATTATAAGAGTACATCAAATGAACAACTTTACTTTTCATTATTGTGTTTGTTTCCTAGTGTAGCTGAATAAGTAGTGCATGTGACCACGAAATTAAGACACATTGAGATTTAGGCAAAATGCCATTTGCAAAATTTGGATTAGTATTTTGGGGTTAAAGGGCAAATGAACGATTTTAATGAGATTCAGAAGAGAGCTAAAGTTGTTTGAACTAATAGTTCAGTTGGAACAGTAGCCAAGTGTAATAATGTGTGATGCCTGGCTTAATCTTTGGGATAAGGCTTTTCATTGAATTGAAAAATCCATTCTCACTCTGATAGTCAAACAAGAGCTCTTTGTTAGTGGTGTAAAGAATATGAAAAATTAAACTCAGTGACAACCACTGGTTCTTCTCATCTGGACATTTAGCCACTTCATGTATGCCCAATATGCTTATGGGAGAGGACTGCAACTTTTGCTGGTGGGACTCCAATTTTTACCAAAATAGGAGACTTGGACTCCTAGTTTTAAAGTCCTTGCAAGACCTATGGACTATTTATAACAATGTAGGTTGGTGCGGATGTTGCCAAAATAGTAGTCCAGAAGTTTATACCTCGTAAGCTGGTGATCAGTCCTATTAAAATTATGTATCCAGTGTTTGAGAAGTTATGAATTTGCTATATGATTTTGGTCAAAAAGTTTACATAAATTTGCAGTGTAACATATTTTCTAGCTTTGGGAATGACATCACTAAGTATCTGTACTACTTCCATCATGCTGGCAATTCATCTTCTGATTTGAATTACTTGTCTGACCCAATTATTTCAAAACTCAATTTCAGGCAATGAGCATCAGCTAAAATTTTCAAAAATATCTTCAGAAATGGTAAGATTCTTGCTCTTCCTAAAAAATATATTTGTAAAACACAACCAAATGATGCCACTTAGTTTACAAAAGCAATAATCAATTCTCAGGTAAACATCCCTTATATACAAAAAAACCCCTAAGACACAATTTCAGAACCAGAATGGGGGTCAAATATTCATTTCCAGATTATTCTAACTTGTCAACAAAGTCCGGTTCTTTAACAGCCAGCCAACCAGAAATCATGTGACCTTATTTTCCTAGGGGAAAACGAATGACCTGAACTCAGATCTCATAAAGTTCATCAACAAGGTTTCTTATACACCTTCCAAGGTCAAAAGTCCACAATAACATATTTACCAAACAAAATGACCTTATCTTATAGTTTATACCACAATGGACAAAATTAGCTCTTTAACATCATTTTTTAACTAAATGACCCTTACAGTTTATAATCATAAAAATTTACACACATAATATAGCTATACATAACAGTGATAAACCGATTTCAGCAACTGCATTGTTGGTTCATAGGTTTGTGTACATGTTGGTTGAGCAAGTATTCGTAGGTTATTGAAGTCAAACAGAGAAGAAATAACAGCTTTATTTGTGGATGGTACATTACAAATTAGATTAATAGTTATCATTTTTTTTTAATGACTCGCATCTTTAAAGAATAACAATGTCCAGGGACTGACTGTTGAACTGTTTAAAATAAACATTCATAAATATTTTAAAAAACTGAGATAAAATGCTTAGACTAATGTCTTTTCTTCCAGAAAACAGCACATCTTGCCTAAGTAACATATCAGACTCTCGTTTACTTTGGAATAAAAACTTATTAATTAAAAATCATTTCAGAGAAATTGAGGAGGTTAAAATTTGGAAGCCATGCCATGATCATGTTATGTCAAAGTCTGTGTTTGCCAGTATTGCAGAGTATGCAGAGATGGCAGTCAAGCATGCATTTAAATAGATACTTGAACTCCTCATGCTTCATACTGTTTTGTAAGGAACAACTTTCACTTCATCAAAAATAGAAACAAAAAGACAATTTTATTGACATTTGTCAGGCAAATGGAACAATCACATCATTTTTAAACAAGATTGGAGCCAAGTCAGATTCCAGTAAACTGGTATATGCCATCATCAAAGCTTGTCAGAAGCCGATCAGTTCTTTTCATGCAGTTGTAGTCCTATGTTCCCATTGACTTGGATCAATGATCGACAGCAACACAGCACCAGATAAAGAGTCGACTTAGCTTTGATGGATTGAGGTGGCTTTATGGTATATACATAATGTATGTGATGTCATCAGCTTTAACGTGAACTTGCATCCTGAATTGGGACATTTCTCAATTTTAGATGGGGGTATTTTTATGATGTAGGGTTGCATTGTTTAGAAGATATTGCATTTGATCTAAAGAACATTTGATCAACACTCGATAACATGAATGAGAGAAGGGGCTTTTTGATGAGTACTTCTAATAATAATTTGCAATAACATAATATCCAAAGATTACTTTATTTACAGTGGCAGCAGCTCATCAGGAAGCAGGTCAAGATCATCATCATCTGGAAGCAGTTCATCTGGAAGCAGTAGTAGTTCAGGAAGCAGTTCTTCACGATCAGCTAGCTCCAGTTCCAGTGGATCATCCAGCAGTGCAAGTCGCAGCCGAAGTCGACAGAGAACCAGAGGGAAGTCAACCCCAGAGTAAGATGAATTTGCAGTATTCTGACATTGTAATTGATCATTGTTGTTGAAGAAGAAGGGGGGTGGGGGTGGCTGCCATATTCCATTTAGGCTGAGGGGATAGTTGTCAGTTTTGCCCATATCTCTCCAACTGTTTCCTATGTACCAATTTTTGTTTCCACTTGATAGTTTTAAAGGAATTTGTGAATTTAAAATAAATTTGTGTACCTAATTAATACAAAGACCAAATTAATACAAAGACCAAGGCCCATTTTGATTTGCTTATTTTCCTTCAAAATTGTAAATATTGCTATACAGTTTGGATGAGTCACCCTTTTTTGACTGAGAACTCTGTCCATGTACTTGAAAACAACATGTTTGTTTTTGAAGGACTTTGTGGATTTAAACAAAACATGGACTAATATTCACCTATTGCTTGTATCTTTTTAAGCCTGCAGCATATTTTGCAATGTGAATTCATACGAGGCAAGATAATAAGAAATAAATACAGTAAAACCTTCACCTTCACCTTTTCACTTGGAACAGACATTTTCAGTAATACCATTAGGACTCATTCCTCATTGATTCCTCCATCTACACCTTCTCTGAGATTTTTTTAGGAAGATCAAGAACGGTCAATACAGCTCAGACAGCCTCAGCTGTTAATGACAGCAACATATTGCATGGATTAAAACTCGCGTAACTCATCCCATTATCACAAACTTGGCACTGGAAAGAAGGAAAGGATGGCACTGTTCTGTCAAGACAGGAAAGAAGAAAAGAGATAGCTACAAGCTTTGGCCTTCTGCCAAAAATAAAATCGACAATAGGTTCTGACATAGTTGAATAAGGCACCGTATGAACTGCTATCAAGAGCATCATTGGTGTACCTCTCAAATAAAACTTTCTTCCTAGTCATTCTAGATAAATCAGCAGGTAGAAACATAGTTACATGCCTTGTCAATTCACTTGAACTATCTACTGTTTTATCCATTTTGATTTCACTCGTGACAGATGCTTTCATGGCAAAGAACATGCTCCTGCTCATGGTCAGTAATAGTTTTGTTGTGAAACATGTTTCCTCACTGGACCCTTAACAGACCTGCTTCTTATCCTGATTTAATTTGGATCATCCCAGATTTTTCTTTAAAAATCTAAAACTTCCAATTTTTTTTCCAATTTTTTCCACAAAAATGCAAATTTTTAAAGGTGCAAAATTACCTTTTGATTCATGATGGCTGCACTTTCTTCAAAGAGAGCAAAAGTGATGCTGAAGTTCAGCAAGGAATGCACTAGTCATACCATGAAAATCTATCTTTTTTTCCATTTTTATCTTTTATTCTGATATTTAGTATGTGAATTGAATTAACACTATATATCAGCATAAACAAATGATAGATTTTCATGGTATGGCCATAGCATACATTTTTCACGTAAAGTAAATAGCATAAAACAGTGGAGATGTCAATTCCTTTGTAAAGTTTTTGTAAATATATGGTCACAAACACTGATCCTGGCTTTTTTTTCTCTCCAAATCCTGATTTGTTTTCCTTTGGCATCCCGATTTCATTCAACCCAATGATTTCAATATTCAGAAGTTAAATGAAAAAAAAAAAAAAAAATAGTTGGAATTTACTTACTGATCTTCCAGTAGCTGTTCCATTCAAGAGGTTAATTGACCCCTAAATTGTTACATCCAGGAGTCATTGATGTCCTCAGTCGAAGTTAATATTCCCTCCCCCAGTTAGTAATAGGAGGATGGAATACTGGCTTGGACTGTGGACTTAGCATTCTGGAAAACTAAAGCAATGCAATAGTAGCAGGTATTATATTATTAAAATGAGTTTTACCCTCATAATAAGGACATATTGGAGTTTTCAAAAAAGAATGTCAAATGCTTTCGATATTCAGCGATATAAAATGTCAGTTGGAATGGACTTTGAAGAGCTTCCACCATTTGTTCCATAATAGTGTCACTTGGCCCTTAAATTGTCAAATCCAGGAGTCACATTCAGATTTTTAGGAGTCTTTACTGATGGTTTATATTAATGGTGTCAGAGTAATACCTTTATTTCTAGGGTAGTGAAAAATGCAACTGGTAATGATGTAGACTTGTTGGTACATACTGTGATGATGCTGGTCTGTGTGATTCACTTGGAACCATCAGTGAAGAAAACAAAGAACAGTTCCTTAACTTCAAGCACGTTATGCACCAGCATGTATACTGTTCACAATAGTGGGATATGACTGCAAAATATGGTATTACAATAGAACTTTCCCTCATACTCATCCAAGGGGATACAGCAGTTAACTGATAGTCACATAACGGAGTAGGGTAGATACAAATTCTACTTTCATGTGGTGTGTGTTTAATACTTGCTGAAAGATATATTGTCGATTAACTGACAGACCCACAGTTATGTAGTAGGGTAGCTATAATTATCACTAATGCTTGGTGTTTGTTCAGTACCTGCCTAGAGGGATATCAGCAATTAAACATCTGAAGTAAACAAATCAGCAAATCTGGGCAAGACTTGAAACTGATGTTTTACCTTGGATTGATTTCTGAATCAATATGCACATTAAGAGTGATATTTACTTATCATTGATATCTAAAATGCTTTTCAGTCAGTTGAGTCTTAGTCCCTTTGAGGAACTGTTTTTTTTTTTAAAACATTTACACTGCCTTATTGATGTATGACACTTTTTTTCAAAAGGTCACCCAAGAGGAAGAAGCGAAGCCCAACACCCAGACCAACAAAAGTTCATGTGGGTCGTCTCACTCGAAATGTTAACAAAGAGCATATCAATGAGATATTCTCAGTGTATGGAGTCATCAAACACATAGAGATGCCTGTGGATAGATTACATCCAAACTTTTCACGTGGATTTGCTTATGTGGAGTATGATACACCTGACAGTACAGAGAAAGCTATCAAGTATATGGATGGAGGTAAGAAGTTTGCAGCAGTATCACTCTACACATTTTGTCATCCATGGCTGCCCCCTAGTCACCAATCCCATTTCACCATGTCCACCTTGTTAGCCAGAATTTATTCTGTTACACATGTGTGCTTATTTAAATATAACCCTCTTTTTATACCCCACATTAAAGGAAATATGGTGTTATGTATATTTAATTTGCATTGTTTGTTAGGTTTTTTTATTCTTCTTATGCTTTGGGTTATGTATAGTTGTATTTTATGGTTGACCTTGTCCAGAATCAAGTTCATTGTCTACCTGACCAGAATCATTGATTTTTTAAAATTCTCTAAACAATATGTAGCTAATATTTTATTTATGAGTGGGGGTTTAAGATTAGGATCATTATCAATAGAAGTAAACATCTTTATCTTGGTCTGAGTAAAGGACATTGTGTTTATCATGTTCTTTATTATAATTTTAGTAACAGAATCTTCTAGAATGGAATTTTCCATTAAATAATAGGTTTTTTTTCTATAGAAAATGTTAATTTTGACCTATGTCACTTCAGGCACAACAACGCCTTCTACTCAGGATTTTATTTGAAATACCACTGAAGTTTATTCAGAACTTTATACATTAGGACTTATGTTTGGAATTCCAGGACTATCTGGGATTTAATTAAAAATGCTTTTTATATTTTCACTTTGTATTCTAGGGAAATAAATTATTTGCTGAATTTTACAAAACTTGTTGGTTTTCACTCTTTTCTGTTACTTAGTTTTAAGACCATAGTCATAATAGAAAATTGAGGGCTCGTTTATGGGATACGAATTTCTTTAAAATATTTCAGAAAACTGAGGTCCTTATGAGAAAATGGTGGCCACCTGAGGTATCCACTGATGACAAGTGGTCAGTGAGCTATCAAATTAAGTCGTATAGACAGAAAATTCTTAGTCTAGCCCATGAAACTCCTTTGACTGGTCATTTAGAGATCTATAAGACTTATCACAAGATCTTGAATAATTTTTTATCCAAAAATTAAAAATGATCTTTGCAAATACTGTAGATCTTGTCATATGTGTCAAATGGTATGAAAATCCAATCAGAATATACCTAAGGCTCATCTGCAACATATTCCTGCATTTGACAAACCATTTAACATGGTAGACTGTCAGAACTAAAAACAAATCAGGCAACTAATACTTGTTGACCATAATGTGTGCATCTACAAGATTCCCTGAGAAAATTCATTTGAGGAATGTTAAAACTAAAATGATAGTAGAAGCTTTGATATGGGTTTTTACTTAATTTTACCTTCCCAAATCTGTTCATTCAGATCAAGGGTCAAATTTACAGCATGTTATGCATGAATCAGACATCAAGCAGTTTAAGTCATCTGTTTGTCTCCCTGAAAGCCAAGGGGTTGTAGAAAGATCTCAGCACAGTTTGAAAAATATTCGGTCATATTGTTTTGATACCAGAAAAGATTGAAACAAAGGTGTTCATTTACTGTTTGCTGTTAGGGAATCAGTTCAAGAATCTTTAGGATTTAGTCCCATTGAACTAGTTTTAGACATATTTTCCATGGACCACTGAAGTTGTTAAAACTGAAACTTCTTCAGATGAAGATACAGAAATTAATCTTCTCAACTATGTTTCAAATTTAAATACAAATTGTTAATTGCTTGTGAAGTTGCAAGAACTAATCTGCACTCTACTCAATTAAAAACGAAATTAAGGTATGACAAAAATAAAAAGGAAAGGAGTTTTCAGCCTGGTGATAGAGTTCTGGCTCTCTTGCCCTTATCTCAGAATCCTCTTCAGGCTAAGTACTATGGTCCTTGCACAGTTGAAAAGAAAGTGATTTAAATTATATCATTAATACTCCTGGAAAGCAAAACAAAATCAGCTTTGACATATAAAAGGAGTATGTTGATAGAGTAAGAGTAACTAACAAGAAGAATAATAACAACAATATAAACAGCCAAAAATTGGAAGCTTTGAAAAACCTAAAAATCACAATGTAGTGTTACGACCATGTAATTTAATTACTTGTGTGTTAAAATTTGAGTTCTTTTTATTTCATTTTTGTATCATTATATTTTATTATGATGATGATTATGTTCACAGGATCTGACGTTTTGAGAGAAACATCGTGTTTATTTAGAACATAAATATGACTCGCATGAGCACGATTTTGCATGCCATGGTTTGTCGATTTAAGTAAACAGTCTGCAAAAGTGACTGGTTGTGGCCAAGGTCATTTCTAATTATACTTGTTTACACTTTGTACTGCGATGGTGAGATTTTGAAATAACCACGTGTTCTGCATGCGTACTTGCTTGAAATGACGTCTCAGTTTGGTTTAAATACTCAGGTCCCTGTGAAATTATTGTCAGTCAGAGTCATATATTAACACCTTGTAGAGTCGTTCTTATACCTTGAAGAACAAGGTATATTTTTTCTAGTGCTGGAAAGAGTTTATTTTTCTTCTGAGATGTGTCTTGTTATAGATGACAGCTATAAGAGATCATCTATTTTTTAAATAATAATTATTTTCTCTGGAGAACTACACAACTGGCTTTGGACAAAGACATTTAGTGAAATTGATTCTAAATTGGAACAGAACATTACAGATTGTGATTCAAAGTGAAAATTCTGGACATTTGTGTAAAGACTTAATATGACGTCATCGTCCACCATCTTGGGATGGAATTGAGATCAAACCAGATTCAGTTAGAACTGTTGTTGATAGGACTTATATATTTTCACAATTCTAGGACAAATGTTTGGATTTTCTTCTCAAATCGTAAGTCCTATTTCATATTTTCACCTTTTCACCGTGTTTTCTAGGGAAATAAATTATTTTTGTTAAAACTTACAAAATTTGTTGTCTTCACTCTTTTCTTTGTGTTACTTTAAACGAGCCGATACATAACAGTTGTTTCAAATTCAATTTGATTAAAATCAGATCTCAACTGTCCTAAGTGAAGATCTGACAGCGACTGCTTAAGGGTCACGTTCTGGTGACCCATGTTATTACCATAATTGCTAATTTTATTAGCCAATCAGCTGAATTCTTAAATCTTCACATTTAGGAGACTGAGCAGTATGTATGAAGAACATCAATGTGTGCTTTGATTTACTGTCCGATTTTTGAAAGCTGCATTGTTATTGGCTAATTCAAACGTCGGCAGAACATGACCCTTAAGCAGTCAATGTCAGATCTTCACATAGCATAGTGAAGATCTGATTTTAATCAGATTGTTTTAAAATTTACACTATCCCTCCCAAAGCCCAAGACCAGGCCCCAGTCCCACAGCACTAATTGATTATTCATTTCAGTGTTAAAACTAGAATTTCGTGTCTTCAGAACTTTGTTTTACTTCCTGGAAGACGTACTTCAGCCTTTTGTTTCTTGAGAACCTTGTTTCACTTCATGGAAGAAGTACCTCAATCTGTGTGTGTGATTTAGATTTATAATGTAGCTTTAGCAATTTTAGTCACATTGCTTCAATATCTGCAGTATGGCAGTTTATAGTAATTTCTAGCATAGGGGTGGGGTGGGATCATGTCACAGACATGTAGCCTCATTTTCCACCGTCACATTATCCTGACACCATGCTGACCAGTCCTAACACTAACCTCTGAATGGTAAGTGCCAAGCAAGGCAGCTGCTGATATCATATTTATGGTATGACTCGGCCAGGGTTTGAACCTTCGACCTCTGATTGCATATCCTCTTGACTTTGGTTTCCTGAACATACATGTCACTTGACCAAGGATTTTAAAATTTCAACCATGTTTGTATTGCAGCTTAGTAATGAATGCTGAAAACTTTGTATTTTCCATGACATCATGTGCAGGTTCTGTGATTGCCAGTCATCATAACTTTGGGTTTTGCAGCATATCATTACCAAATATTGTTTGATTTCAACAAATTGTAGCCTCACCTTTATATTGGTGGGACCTTAAGCGAGCTTGATTTCCGGCATTCCGTGACATCATTTAGAGAAATTATTGGCCCAGATTGCCCCTTCTCCCAACTTCAAATAAAATTTGATTTCCTGCATTCCATGACATCATTTAGAGGAATTGTGACATCTAATGGATCATTATCCTCAGTGAACTTCTGCTGCACAACTTTACTAACTCACTGATTGTCCTTAAAATAATGAGTATCTTAAAAACCATAAAATTCACACAGGCCAAATATCAGACTCCTTAATAAAGGGTACATTGGTGAGTGAATATTTATCAGTAATTATTGAGATAACATTGGTTTTCCACAACACACACCTGATTATGGCAGGTAATTATTTGCCTAAGATTTCCCCAAATCATGTGACCACTCCGGTGGCCTAAGTGGTTAGAGTGTTCGCCTCAGATGGGGGTTCAGACCTTAGCCGAGTAATACCAAAGTCTTATTAGGGGTCAAGCTGGACTTGAACTTTTGGGAGAAGTGACCTCCTTTTGGACAGAACAGGGAGAAGTGATAGCTGAATAGGGAGAAGTAGGAGCAAAACAAGTCATGCAATATATATATATATATATATATATATATATATATATATATATATAGATTATAAATAGATACGCATGTGCATGTGTTGATTTCATTCTATTTCCCAGTATGCATATTTGCATTTGACATTGGTTTTAAACCATATTTTATTTTCAAGTAGAAAATTTTCTGAATTCTATCTATATTATAAACACATGTGGTGCATGTTTAAAAACTGTCATATTCATATGCAGTATATTTTGGCAATATGACTTAAAAGAGAACAACAGAAGCTATCCATTGTGATGAATTTTCACTGAGTAACTAGATTCCAGTATTTTAATTGCAGGTTAGCTTAATTAGCTACATTTAATAAAGAATTTTTACTTTTTATTTTCTGAAAGTTCACTATAAAATGGCAGTTAAAAAGATTTCTAAACTTGTTTGCAAACAACCACAGTACCATTGATAGGATTGCAGTATAAGCTATTATTATTTGTCTATATACTTGGTGTTACTTTAGGCATTGGTTAAATAGTATTTGCTTTGCTGTTTTGTTTGTTTGTTTTCTTTGTATTTTCACAAAAATGAGTGAACTCGGAACACAACCTTGACCTTACAGCATGTCAAATTCCACAGCATAGCATTGTCCTGTATCTTTCTGACATGCATAATTGCATTTTAAAGCTAAATCTTCAATAACATAATATTTATACTACCGGTTCTTTCTATGAATTGTATATTTTTCTCAATATATTTGCCCAGTGGTTTACGAAAAGAGACAATCTAATAAAGTGGTACTTCCCAGACACAGCGATATCCGCCATTATTTCCCAATGACATGTTCCCTTACAGTTCCAAACTGATTTTTATGAAGAAAATAATGTACGCTGCAGTTAAAGTATTCATGTTACCCATTCTATTCTTAAAACACAAATTGCTATTTACATAAGTTTAAGTCTCGAAACATAGGTTTGTATGTTTTTATCAGCAAGGGATGACTTGCGGAAATTGGGTAGTAATAGTTGCTAACTTACTCGGGAAAGGGTTAATTGTCAATTAGCTGTCAAAACACATGCCTATGAATGTGCAAGAGTTTGTTTGTCAGCGCAGTTGATATCAACACCAACTATTTGATGACTTGAAGCCTACATTTCGCCTTGAGCTATAACATAACACTGGAACTTACCTGGCCAAGGTGTGGGAGCATCTCAAAAGGATGGCCATTCAATGTTCCTCTTTGCACTTTCCTAACAGAAGAAGGTGAAGTTTACATTTTTAAGGCGACTTATTCGCCCACTTCGGCTGGTAGCGTGATCCCTGCTTATAAAAATGGTACTAGCAGCTGCCATGCTTGGTGCTCAGCATTAAGAAGTTAGTGTTGGGACTGGTCGACCTGGTGTCAGGTAACATGACTGGGTGGGACATGATTCCACGTCTGCGGCATGATGCCCCACTACACCGTATCAATATAAACTGCCACACTGCAGACATTATAATGATATTACTCAAAATTTGTTAAAGCTGCATTAAAAATGCAAATCACACACACACATCCAAATCATGTATAGTTTTCTTTGGCTTTTCATTTTTTTAAAAACAGGAATCTTATTCTGATTCTTAAAATTGTTTAGAAATATTTCTGCTTGAAATAGAGAAAAATTCTTATGCAAAGAATCTCAGTAACATTCCTATAAAAGAAAAGAAAAGTTGCAAACCCATCATTGTTTGTCCAATCTCCCCAAGGGTTAGAGCATCTGCCTCGTATGCGGGAGGTCGTGGGTTCGATCCCCAGTCGAGTTATACCAAAGACTTACAAAAATGGTACTAACAGCTGCCTTGCTTGGCGCTCGGCATCAAGAGGTTAGTGTTAGGACTGGTTGGCCTGGTGTCAGGATAATGTTTCTGGGTGGGACATGATGCCCCAGTGCTAGACATCACTGTAAACTGCCACACTGCAGACATCGTAGCGATATGACTGAAAAATTGTTAAAGCTACATTAAAAATCCAAATCACACACACACACACACCCCCAATCTCCCCAAGAGTTTGTAGCCACTAAGAAGAGAAATAGCCACTAAAGAAGGTTACCATATGACCACTAATATTTCAAAAGTCTTGGAGTACTGGACATTATTAAGTATGTTATGTTCCTTTATCAGGTCAGATTGATGGACAGGAGATAACTGCAGCTGCTGTGTTGGCTCCCCGCCCAGTGCGTGTACCACCTCGTAGAAGTCCACTAAGACGACCAGCAGCAAGATGGAGGGCCTCACCACCACGATTCAGGGATAGAGAAGGTGATCTTAATTATTGATTTATGGAAAACTAAAAAACATGTAATGCAGTTTTCTCTTATTATATCTGTCAAGCAAATTATAAGCTGCAGGAACAGGGTAGGAATGTTCCACAGAATGTATCTTGCTAATATTCAGAAGTCCTGGATGGAAACAATAAACCCACTTTTTATCACTGTCCTTTTGAGAAAAATGGGAGAATTATGTGATTCTGCTTGTCATTGTATGCATGCATAATATCATGCAACTTGTCTTACACCATGTTCAGGTAGTGACTTCAAACCTGTGGATCTGCTTGGATGTGGCCAGTACATGTGTTCCAGTGTTTCACAGTTTTGATCCATCCAAGAAGTCAAACTGGAGGAGGGGGCCTTTTTCATGTGTAATGTTCTGTGTGTAAATGTATAAGGGTTTAATGGCACATCAGGACAATCGGTGCTGTAGAGTGCTGAGTAAGTTTACTAATTCCTAAAAGGCATGCAAAACAAAGTTTTAAAAAAAAGGGTAAAATCTTAAAAAACCAAGTATGTTTTTTTTAAATAATATAAATTACATATATACCTCTCTCCCTCAGTAACTAGCAATCAACTGGTCCGTAACCTGCAGCATAGGTGAGGTAGCAAGAGAGGCTTAAATTTGGCTAACAGTTGGGTAAAAGGGATATGGTGTGCTTGTAACTTTAATTGATACTCAGAGATTACAATTCCATTGTCCAACACAAGTAGTCATCTAATGGACTTAATATTTATAAATATTAGATCTGAGGAATCTATCAAAATCAGTAATTGATCACAGACATAATAAAGTTCAAGTTGACATGCAGTACTAACAGGTATGTATACCCATTAATTTGAAGTTACGTATGTTACACAGTTAGAATATGTGTTTGCACAGGTTAACTCCACAAGATATCAAGTTTTAATGTCACATCATTGATAGCACATGACTGTGTACAACCGTGTATCATGTAATAAAAACAGAACATTACATCCAGATAAAGAAATAATTGACCACATAGAAAGAGAAAAGACGACAAATTGTGCATTCTTTTTAGAACTTATAAGTTGATTTTCAAATGTATCAAATGAAATTTTGACGAACAGGACACAGATAAGGCAAACACAATAACTTTGGAGTTGTCTACTGTGTGTGATTTTAACAAGAAATTTAGCTGACACTTGACACAATATGTTGCCACCTTTCAAGTATTGTACTCTACTAGAAACAAATTAATCTGTTAACTAGCATGTGTTGTCATGTCAAAGGACCACAAAGTTTTCAACAGTTTTAAAATAAATCTGACTTAGCAGCAGAGTAAGTACTTAATTTTAGGTTCTCACAGGAGTGTTAGCAGGTACCAACAAATAATCCATAATTATACAGAATGATGTGATTTTATATTTGTGTTGTCGATAAACATTCAATGCATTGTGTGGTGACAGTTGTAAAAAATGTAGAAGTATTTGCAGTTTGAACTTCTGCCACTAAAATGGCATAAAATAGATGATGACAAGAGAGCATGATCATAAATGTGATATACAGAAGAAACTTAGAAAGTACCAGAAATGTGTGGAAAATTAACACAAAAATGTCAGAAGTTGTTTGAGGAGAGGCCATGATCTGTATGCTTTCTGCACTTGGTATTCAGAGAAATAAAAAAGGGGGTGGATGCCTTCATTCATTGATAGATGATTTTAATGAATAATGGAGTTGAATTAGAAAATGAACTGGTTTCTGTTTGATTTTTATAGAATCAGTGAAATTTAGGCAGGATCAGTAAAAATGGGGGTGGTGGTGGTTGGTTGGTGATCCTGTGGGCTATTAAAATCAAATCCTAATTTTGAGCCTGTGATGATTGTAGTGAAACCAAATTGTAAGACAATTAAAACATGAAATTCACTTGACAAGACTTCATTTATTTCTTAGTGTTGCGACCATTAGCCATTTCCCAACATTTTCAGTGATCAGTATTTCAATGTATGTTATGTTCTTTGAGAAATTACTGTTGTTTGTGGTTTAAGCTCTACAAATACAGAAGATGAAGAATACAAAATATCAGACCTATGCCAACAATTAAAAGCAGTCATTTTAATGATTAAAACAATATTACCACCTTTATGAGCACAAAACCAACACCTTTCAAGATCAGTCACTTACACTCAACATCAAAGGGAGCAGATGCAGTCTACAGCATTAAGCTAATTGGTTATTAAAGTACATATGTAGGATCTCTTCCTCAAAACACTGTCCATAAAGTTGCACCATCAGTTATTTTCTGATTACCATTGCATTAACACAGTGGTTCAAGAGTGGATCAATTGTTCTTAGATCCTTGTGGGCTTAGATAATATCATCATTCCATATGTAACCCAAACATGTGACCATCTGCCTCTTTCCACAGTGCAGTTAGCAAGCATTGTCAATGTTTGATATGTTCATCAAAGGAGCTGATACAACCAACAACACAAAGCGAATTGGTTAATAAAGCACGTATGTGTGATCTGTTCCATAAAACACTATACATATACAGTGGTCCCCTTCTTATACGGCCACCCCTTCTGCACCGGGAAAGTGGCCTTATAAGACGGGTGACCTTTCCAGAGGGGAACTAAATTTTTTGTGAGAAGTATATGTAATGTACGTAGTAAGAAAGCTACATTCTTCAAAGCATTTAATATCTTCATTTAATATCTTCGTTTAAAAGTAACATTAATTATTAAAAGGTTCTTGTTATAAAAATAGCCTTATTTCAACTGAATATGCATTAATAGTTCTTATTCTTGGTGTAAGCGTGATATGCGAGCGGGTGTTGTCATACACATTGCAAAACATTCAAAAACGTCATTTAAATCTTGGTACATACATAATTCTCTTTCCATTTGCTCCATTTTCCCATTGCTACTGAAAAACCTCCTTATCGGTTACGATGTTGTTTATTTGAATCTTTTCAACATAAAATTGTTTTATGCGAGTCTTTTCTACCTAAAATTGTTTGGCAAGTCCCCCCTTCCCACCTCACCCGATGTTGTCGAGTAGAATAACAGACTTTTTCCTAAAATAATCATCTCCGTTTACGTGAGAACATGTTAATGTTTGGTAATGATTTATGCGGATGTTGCTAACTGTATGCAGTTTAATTATGCAGACGAAACTTTTGTAGAGCGGACGAAATGCCTTCTTCATAAAGGAAGCGATAAATGTGTTGTCACGTGATTTTTTGGTCTTTGTCTGGTACCCTCTTTAGTTCAAGGCTAATTTCTGTGTGTGTGTGTGTCTGCACAAAATCTGTTTTTAGCCTATGCTGACCCTGTTACGATCTTGACAATTACATCCGGTTGTAATCATCAATGTTGCCAACTACAAGACTGATAAAACAATTGTTCTGCATTTAAACAAAATGCCATGTGTTTTTAAAGGCAGCATTCTTGTCATGTGATTCATTAGTCGCAGTCTGGTACCTTGTTGTTTTTGTATTTCTTTACACTAAGTGAGAGAAGCCAAAATAGCTTCGATATGTATGCAGATTTGACCTGAACAATAGCACCTCGCGGCCGTTGGGATTTGTAATCTTGACAATTTTTGTCAGTAGTAATAGCCACTAATTATGAAAGTGAACAAGCTCAGCATGTAACAAAGGGAAGCCATAAAGGCTTTTAAACCATTTTCCCACTGACTTGTGTATTGTACATCAATACCGCCACTTCTCAGTTGTTACTACTGTTCAATAATTGTAATCTTAACAATTATCAGAGTGACTAAACCGGACATCTTATGATAACACAGCAGTAAGGGTAATTGGATTATGTGTACTTACCTTTTTGTATGGATTAAAATTTGAGTCTTTCTCGGCATTATGGAATAAATGTGGTTTCTTGTGAGGCATAAATGATATAATATTAACCTTAGTGGTACATGTACTCTAGTCAACACCTCTTTCAGTAATGAAAACCTGACATCGGGAAACAGAAATCGGATTACTTGACACACGTTATAAATAAAATACTGGTTCTGGATACATATTACAAAATAAAATGCGGCCGCTTGTGAGGGGTAAATTTTATATTTTTGCACTAATATGCTGGTTGCGTTAGCAGGGTGGCCTTTCACGAAGGATACTTTTGAACACAAACTTGTTGATGCTGTATATGATTTTTTTATTAAATGTTGAAAAAGTTCATGGTATTGATTCCAAATTATTGTGCACTGCTATTTTCAGCAATAAAACAAGCTTGTATTTACAGATTGTGATTGCGAATTTTAAATCTTAGCAAGCAAGAGGCTATTTTGTGCCTGTTCTCTAAAAAAGATTACGGGGGGTGGGGGGGATAATACTGTTTGCTGTTTTATTTTTTCTTTGCTTTCATGAAGCATATGAGCATTATCTTTTCTTTAGCATTTGTTGAATGGAAACAAATACCATTATTGCATCAGAATATGCTTTCCCCATGTCATTTAGATGACAGTTTCCTATTTTTCGTCTCAGATCTCCTCCACGACGACGTTCGCCACCAGCCAGAAGACGGACATCACGAAGTCGATCACGTTCTCCAGCCAAACGTCGTAGATACAGTCGATCAAGCTCCAGTTCTTCAAGATAATTTCAAATTGATGTTGCCCCTGAAACCAGGCCATGCCCCTAAAAGCTCCCATCAAGCTGGTGTCTAACCAGTGGATCATGTGTTAACAGTTATCAGGTGTAATATGTTTTCAGCATGACTTTCAGAAGATCAGTTGTCATTTTAATAAATTTGCTCTCCAGTTAGTTATACCTATTCTATGATATTTTAAGTCACATTGAGAACCATTCTGGAGCAGTTCAAAATGGCATATTGGCACGACAGAAAATGATTCTGTATGCTGCTGCATAAACATTTTCTGTGTCATGCTGTTGAACACATTTTATCAATTGTCTATTCATTTACATCAACAGAAAATGATAACCCTTCCAAGACAAGAGCTATAATGCTTACAAAGAAAGTGTTTATTGAAACAATTTACATTTAATCTCTCATGGTATGTCAGGACTTAAAGTAGCGGAAGATTGTTCTTCAGATTAATGTGATATTTCATTATGATGTGAACGAATTCGATTTTATGTAGTACATGCCAATAAAATATTCATTTTCCACAATTTTTGAAGTATTTGTTTTTGTGCCTTAATCTTATAAAGTATATAAGGATGCAGCTTATGTGGAATGCATATTTAGGGCTTCAAAATTGTGATATGTTTCATTTCCCTTAACTAGTGCAAATAAATGAAAGTTGGTGAACAGATACATCTGTCAGTTGCATAATCATTACACTGACCATCACATTCCACTATGTGAGGGGGCCCCGAATGGTCTAAAGTGCTCACTATTGCAGATCACTGCCATCTCACCTCTGTCTGCGTGGGTTCGGGTCTTGGGCTCGGCCAATGTGGGTACGTGATAAAGCTTGCCAGTAGCTTTTCGTGGGTCAGTGACCCTATTTTTTTAAGGTTTTTATATTGTTTACCCTTATATTTTATTTTATATAAATTTAATAGAATTTTAACATCTTTATCTGTTATCGTGTAGTACTTTGTTTACATTTATTTGGAAGAGTTTATGTTTGTAAAGTTTTCTGTGCAATTCTTTATTTTTATCTAGAACTATACTTTTAATTGCACTATATAGTCATTATGATGCCGAGGCTAAACGTTAATGCATAATTGCATTCTGTGTTTTAGTGCCTGATCAAATGACTAACTTGGGTTTGAATATGGATGTTATGGAAGTCTCAAAATAGAAGCAGGTTTTGTTTTTTAACATGCTTGTTTTCTTTGTTGTCCTTAATGTTGTTTATTTTATTCAGTTAGTGCCAATTAACCTTGAATAATCATTTCATCCAGAAAAAAAAATTTTTCTTTAAAAATGTGGCTGTATGTATATGATTTTTAAGCAAATGTTGAGGTAGACAGCAAAAGGTGGACCACCTTTTTTGGTATACAGTGCATTTTCATCACAAAATGTATCTGCGTGGCAGATTTGATATTCTCAACTATATCAATGTTGAATGTGTTCAGGGAACATAAATACCGTACCACCGCCCTCTTTTGGAACAGAATTCTTGTACTCGTCTCGACATTTACTTATAAAGTTGGTTTACCTTAAATACATAGTTATGTGACAAGTCACTGTGACCTACAGAAGGTTAAAGTTCATTACCGTGAGGTGAGGTCTTCATCTCATACTAAAAACAAGAGTTTCTCAAAGGGCTGGTGCTCTACTGGCTGAAAATACTTTCCAGGAATCGAAGATAAGACTTTCAGTTTAACAGGGTTCCTGCACGGGCCTGGAATTCTAGAAAGGTCTAAAATTTGAAATTGCTTTTCAAGGTCTTGAAAATGTGTGGAAAATTGAAAAATGACTTTAAAAAGTCTTGAAAAAGTATTAAATTTCCGTTATTACAAATATCTTAGTCATAAACCAGTAATGTGACTGCTCTTTTGAGTTTGGGAGAAGTTTCAGTGTATGGATTCTAAGCTCTACAAGAGGTCTGGACATTTTTATTTTTTGGTCTGGAGAAGGTCTGGAACCTTTTTTAAATTTGTGGCTTTAACTAATGAGCATTGAAACCATCCCTGATATTCTTTGATTATGCATGTCAATGTGTCGCATTGGCACCATATTTTGTTTTGTTTCAACTAGACACAATAAGACGTCTTATGGTGAAAACGTTAATATGACTTTCCGTTTAGGAGTTAAAGCAGTAACAAGATTTTTATGATGGCTGTCTTGGTATCTATATTGAATATCATATCAGCACCTTTTTAATTTAGGCCCAGCTAGAAATCATAAGAAGTGTTTTGGTGAAACCCCCAGGTTGATATGACTTTCCATTTAGGAGTAATAGCGATAATTATTTTTAAGCTGGCAGCCATATTGAATGTCAGATCAGCACAAGTTTTATTTAGAAACAAGTAGATATCATACATCATAAGTCTTTTGGTTAAAACCCCATGCCAAATATGATCGTCCATCTGGGAGTTGCGATAAAAGATTTTCATTATGACCACCATAGCAACCAGATGTCTTTTATTGAAAACCTTACTTCAAAATGACCATTTAAGAGGAATAGAAACTGTGGTGGCCATATTATATGTCTGAAGAGCATTTTCATTTAGGACCAGCTAGATATAGGGATGAATATGTGTGTAAAATTTCGTGACAATCCTCAGTGTAATTTAGCAGAAATGGTGATAACAAACTTGTGCTAACAGATGGCCGGATGAAAGAGAACGTGTCATTCTATAAGCACTTCTGGTCTGTGACCATTAGGGTAAAAACTAGACAAATTATTCCTTTAAATAAATATTTGTGAATAAAAGATAGCAGATAGACTTCAACCCAAATTTTAAATCAGGGTCCCACGAATGGACTGATGGTCTACTGGCTGAAAAGAATTTCATAGTAAGACAATTCCTTCCTTTCAGCTACCGAGTCTTGAAATTGTATATGATATTCTTCAGCAATGAGATTTCAAATTAATTGCTGTGGTGGCCATATTGGATGTCAGAGTGGCACCATTTTCATTTAGGACCAGTTAGGCAGGTTAAAGCACAATGTCAATATGATATTATAACAAATATTTTCAAAATGGCCATTATGGTAGCCATATTGGAAGTAAGATCATCACCATTTTCACCTTTGATCACTAGACATAAGTGTTCACTATTTTCATTTTTGATCAACTAGATTAAGTTTTCTGGTGAAAACTGTTGATATGACTATTCATTCACAAGTGGTTCTGAGATTTTCATTTGGGACCAAGACATTGAAAAGAAATCTTAATAAAAACCCAATGTTGATGTGACCATCCATTCAGGAGGACTAGGGTGGCCATATTGGACATCAGATCAGCACAATTTTTATTTAGAACCAATGAAAAATTGTAAGCCTTCTGGTGAAAACCCTATGTCAATGTAAATTTTCATTTAGGAGTAGCACCATACATACTCGTTTATAAGTGGAGTAGAATTGCAAACAACAAAGATCCTGATCTGCCATAGCAAAATGTACCTGCAGACCAGGGTATATTTTGTTTGTTCTACTGTTTACTCCTGACAAACTGTACAGACCCAGATCTGCTGGCATGTTATGCAATAGGAGATCAGGGTCTGTGCGGTTTGCGGTTGGACTTGACTTATAAGCAAGTAAAGATGGTAAACACCATTGTCATTTAGGACAAAATAGACATCGTAATAGGTATTTGATTGAAAAACTCTTGTTGATACGGCTACTAATTCAAGAAGAGTTGTAACAAGCTTTTCATAATGGCCATATTGGTAGCCATATTGGATGTCAGAGCACACTATTCTCATTCAGGGCCAACTAGACCATGGGATCATTGTTTAAAGTTTCATGGCAGTCCTTCAAAGTAATTTAGAAGAAGTAATGATAACAAATGTGTGCTGTGTGTGTGATTTGGATTTTTAACTTGGCTTTAACAATTTTTCAATCACATTGCTACAATATCTGCAGTGTGGCAGTTTATAGTGATGTGTAGCACTGGGGCATCGTGCCACAGACATGTAGCATTGTGTCCCACCCATTCACATTATCCTGATACCTGGCCAGTCCTAACACTAACCTCTTAATCCTGAGCACCAAGAGCAGCAGCTGCTAGTTCCATTTTAATAAGTCTTCGGTATTACTCAGTGGGGGTTTGAACATGCAACCTCCCACATCCAAGGCGGTTGCTCTAACCACTTAGCCACTGGAGAGGTTCAAACGCGTGCTAATGGACAGACACATGATGGAAAGTTATGTATATCTATATTGTGTGTTTAATTTTTTTTGTTGTTGTTTTGGGTTTAATGCCATTTTTCAGTGCAACATAGTATGCATCACAGCCAGTACAGCTGATGGAAGAACCTGGGAAGACTCCAGTTAGAACCACTGACCCACAGGAAGATACAGGCAAGCTTTCTCACATACCCACATTGGCTGAGCCAGAGACTTGAACCCACATGGACAAAAGTGAGGTGGCAATAATAAAGATGATCGCTTTAGACCACTTGGCTGTGATGGCCCCGTTTAATCCATGGTTGTAAATTGTAAGGAGCATTTTGTAACAAAATATTAGTAGCTTTTGTCATGAGTGTATACTAAACCTTAATATCATATTTGTAAACATGTTTACTTGGATGTGAGTTCAGGACATTGGTTCTCCCTTCAGAAATTCCTGGTCTACCAGATGTTTGTAATGTTTTTCAGTAAAATCTGAGTAAAAGACCTGATCTTGTTTACAACTTAGAAAGTTCTGGAAATGAACTTGTTACCCTCTTTCTGCTCCTCTTATTGCGTTTTAGGTTTTTATATATTATAGCTTTTTATTTATTCCTATCTTAACACAAGTCTTTTGTGGAATCAATTTTAGGTATGTTCAATTATAATTTGCGAGAATTTAAATTTTATTTATTGGAATGATAAAGTGCTTATTCCTTTTGGACAAAATCACTATTTTGTTGTTATTGTGAATTCATTTAAAGACATTCTGGATTACATCATTGTGATACATCAAGAATATATCACATCAGCACATTCCAGGTTATTATACAGCAATACATTCAAAATTGGATTTTATCCAGAATGCCAGTGGAATTCATTCAGAACACTTTATACTCTTGGATCATCATGGGCTTGTGATAGAACTTGTGATAGAACTTTAGAACTATTTGGGACTTAATTCACAATACTGTAATTTCCTTTTAAAGTTTCACTTTGTATTCTAGGGAAATTATTTATTGAATTTTACAAATCTTGTTTTTGCTCTGATCTATTACTTAGAATTGTAACAGTGGACAAAAGAACATTCTGCAAGCTCTCCTGGTCTATGATCTACATAGCTAAAATTTGATTTGGGTTTGTAAGACAAGCTGCCCCCACACAAAAAAATTGATATAATGGTCTAGTCAAATCGGGTTATAAACATATAAATACAAACATGCCTCCCAGATTTAATTCGCCTGCCCAAAGTGGTTTTGTATTAAGCATGCCAACACTATTTTTATCATTAGAATTGAAACTGAAGAACTAATAGCAAAAGGCACATCGAGACCACAAATCTATTATATGAACCAAATTTCAGACTTGAACAGTTTTGGAGTTTTGCACAAGAAACAAACATGGATGAGTGCACCAATGAAGAAAAACATTAAAATACTGAAAATGAAGAATCATGAAGGGCAAAATGAAAATCTAGAACATGTGCCAATAGCTATCTTGAACAAGTTGAAGTTTATCCTTGGAATTCAAGTGTGACAAAGAGAATAAACAAAAATGATGTGAACAAAAGGCACATCTGCACCACTATGCCATCATGTGGATAATGGACTGCTGTACAGACGGAACAATGCTTCAAACAGAATTTTTAATAGCATGACATCTGGACCACTTGTCTCATCTGTGTACAAAGTACAAATGGATATCTTGAACAGTTGTAAATAAAGTGTTTATGGACTGATTACAGACACATATCCAGCAATAGCTGTATCAACCCATATTACCAAGAACAATGTTTGAACAATAACATTTTTTACCTGAAAAATGCAGATCCAAAACCCATTGTAGTGACATTAACAACATATAGGCATGAAATCAGTTGATCTGGGGCAAAATGACAATAGTAGTTGCACTAAGCACAAAGATTTCTTCAGACCAAACATGATGAAATTACCTAAACGGCTTTTTGAAAAAATATGCTTAATTTATGAGCATTATGCAGATTGACATTTGTTCATTTTCAAAAATGAACATACAAATTTAGTTTCCCATGCTACTAGGAAACGGGGAAAATGTTAGGAGAAAGTATAATTGAAAAGTCCTTGAATTTTGAAAATATTGATGAAAGTAAGGAAAAACCCGGGAATTTTCTGCCATCACTTGATGCCCGAAACAATTACGTAATTGAGTCATAACTGAACTGATCCCAGAGTTTATTGAGTTCTGACCAGAATGGATCATCAGGGTGCTTGCCATAAACAAATTTGTTGAGTCAATCCAAATGCTTAGTGCATTGGATTCATCTAGTAGATTTTTTTCCACAGATAGCTCGAATATCCATATTCTTCCTTACATGGAAGGAATGAAAACCAATCTAGCATCAGAAGAGGCCAACATGGTGGCGGCAAAGATTAGCCGCTTACCAGATGACCGTTGTTAAATTCTTTGTTAAATCGAGTCATATCTGCATGAAATCGATATGAAAATTATTTATTTTCTCAGAAAATGAGAGTATTAAAATCTTTATGTTGTTAATCTGCTGAAAGACAAGATAAAACTACGGCGTTCATGAAATTTGACCTGGTACTCGGATTTGCATTGCTAGTCACACGAATACACAAATACACAACCCACATTTCCAAATGTTGTAGAAAAAAACAAAAAACATTAAAATGAAAGTTGTATACCGGTTGTAACAAGAATACAAAAATGAAAGAACACAAAATTCTCTATATATATTCCGTGAACAACTACTGGGGTTTTGTTGTATCATGTGACTACCACATTGATGTGCTCTCTGCTTGATGAATCTGACTGGCCAGATTGCTGCGATAGCAACTGGTTTCTTGTTGTTCTCGAAATAAATACGTTGAGAATTATATGTTCTTTCTGGTTTATACAAAATGTTGTAGACTTTCATTTAATACAATTTAATTTTTCTACAACATTAAAATGGAGTTTGTTGTTGATATAACAGGACTACTGAACTTCCGATATAGTTGCCATTTCTGAGAAAATAAATAATTTTCCTATCGATTTCATGCAGGCATAAGTTATTACAGCGACTACCATACGCCACTACCGCAAAGTGGCGGAAAATTCTAAATTTTCTATATGTAATAGCTCTTACCCCACACCCCAACCTAAATGTCCAAATGTGAAAAATGGGGTGGAATATTTGGAGGAAAGCCAGATTATAAAACGGACTGCTATTCGTTGTAAGCCAAATTTTTGGTTCAAAATGTCAAATTTGGTCAAAGCTGAAATTTGATGCAAAACTATTCCACAGTGGCATGTACCTTGAAACATTGGTTTCAGATCTTAAATGGAATGCAGGAAAAATGGGAAATTGTCATCTCTTGTATTATATATATTAAAAAAATGACACTAGCCCCTGTATCAATACAGGTTTGGGGACTGGTTTATCAAATTACAAGAAGACAACTTGATTTTACAGTCCTTGTTTATGCAATAATACAGTATATAATTTTGAAGGTCTTTTGTCAAAATTTAAATCAACCCTTTTGTAGACTTTAATTTAATGTTTTTTTAAATGAACCATTTTTAATCAAATCATCTTAAAGAGTTTAGGTTGTTTGAAAAATCATGTTTGGGATTTTATTGGCACAGATAAATTCAGGGTTAAACTTTTTCGCTACAAGATTGTAATACTTTGCTTTTACTGTTTTGGTTTTTTTTTTTCATACTGTGATAGTAAATGTTTAATTCATAATATATATAGATAGAAGTCTTTAGAATTAAAGGTCTGAAAGGAAACAAAACTAATTTATGTTCATTATGTTGTTTTCCACATAGCAACACAAAGCATGGCAGCAAAGTAAAGTTAGAAATTTTCTTCTGCACCCTGAAATGACTTTACATGCCAAATTATAGGAGTATAGTCAAACTTGTTTCGTGTGATATTTTTTTGGGTTTTGTGCATGATCATCTTTTCTGACTTAGATGTTTGGAGAGTTTTGAAAGAGAAACCTTTTTTAGATTTAAAAAATGCATATTTTATAATCTAAATGTATTTTAATTCCATTCAGTAATGGTCACATGTGAACCTTGAAAAAATTAATTTCACCCTGGAAATGACCTGTATCTTTAGAAAAGTGTGGGAACCATATTTACATCAAAATCATCAGATCTCATACCTTCTCCATTAGTGAATGGGTAATATAACTTACTTAACTTAAATAACAAAAAAATTGTTAATGCTACTGTTTCAATTTATTGTATATATATATATATATTTGTATATATTACCATATAAATTTCAGTTGACATGATGACAAGAATAAACTCTTCAACCTCTCTCTGACACAATCATGCAGTCCCATGTGCACAAACTGAAATATGACATTAAGTGGAAGAGAATCCCAAGAAAAGAGAATGTATATACTGCATTATTCTTTTCCACTGTAATGTGACTTGTAGAGTAAAATGACAATGGACTTACTTTCAATGCATGAAACAAATATAGGAATGAGATTACAAATAAATTAGCATATAAATAGGAAGATAAAATAAGTTCATTGTGCACAGGTATCATTGTCCCCTCCTGTCTTTTGGTAAGATGAGAAATGAAATCGTAACTGATGGGAATCTTTAACCTATACTAGTACTAGATTTACTTAAGCTTTGACAAAGAAAGGTTCCTGAGGTAAGTATGCCATAAAATCACCATAGGTAAAATCTGATGATCCAAGAAAAGGAGTCCTATAAACAGTACAATATACACTCATTTGTGGTAAATAGTATTATTATACTTCTTGCAAAGCCCAACCCCTTCATTAGTTTGGATACTCTGGTTCTAAAAGATGCAGCCCCTATTCACCTTTTGTATTTTGTCACTGTCACTAAGTGGCATTATATAGCAATTCTAAATGTATGCTCCACCTTATAAATAGTCATGTATTCTGCAGAAACCATTTTTTTCTTCTTTCATTTCTGGTGACACTGACTTTTGATCTACTAACCCTTGAGTTGAGATCCACAAAATCTGAAAACAGTTTGTGGCATAGGACTTGAGTTTTTTTGTGGAAACTTTTTCTTTTAAAGTTCTTCTTACCTTGATATTTATTCTTTTAACCCCAAAATCAACAGGCTTTACACAAGTTTAGTCCATATATGTTACAAAATTTGCACATATTTTTGGGGAAAAGGACTTTTTTAAAATCATAAATTAAGATTTCTTTTAGAATAAATACCCAATCACATTGACATAAAGAACTAACCTGCCACCTCCTGAATCTACACCTTCCAGAATGATGAAATCAAACATTTGTTTTTGCATTCTATATAATGCACCGACTATAAAACAGAATCTATGGGGAAAAAATCTTTGAAGATACTATTAATTGTAATATAAATTACTTCCCCTGTCAATTAAATGGCTATCCATATCCTGGATGTTCTATAGTTTAAGCTCAAGTGATACATCAGGAAGTATCATTTGCAGCATGTTGTAACAGGGTTTAACACTAATGAGATGGTTAAGTAGTCTCAGAGAAACATAATTTACCAAAAAAAAATTATTTTCTCTCTCAAATAAAACACCAAATCACATTAACCTTAAGATAAAGGCCAAAAGAAGGAAGTGAATGAACATCCAACTTCTACATTGGTCACTATTCTGAGGACACTGCAGTAGGAGTCCTTATGAGGGTCCTGGAAGTCTGAGCAACACTATTTTCATTTAGGACAAAATAGACATCACAAGAAATATTTTACTTAAAACCCAATGTTGATATGACCATCCATTCAGGAATGATTTTCACAATTGCCACTGTGGATACCACATTGGCACAATTTTCATTTAGGGCCAACTATATATCATAAAGAGCCTTTTGGGGGAAAACCCCATTCAATATGACTTTTGAGTCCTGAGAAGATGAAATAATAAGATTTCCTAGATGAATGTGCAAGCAGCATCATTTTCATTCTGGGTTAACTAGACCAGGAAAATGGATGATTGTTTAAAGTTTCATGTCAATCCTCCAAGTTGTTTAGGAATAGCAACAAAAAAAATCTTGTGCTGACAGACAGATGGCAGACAACATACCATCCTATAGGTTTTTTGGACTATAATCAGTTGAGCTAAAGTAACCAAGTAAATGCAATGACCAAAAAAGGTGCAAACTATAAACAAAGCACTGTAGCTGTAAATTACAAATAAAATATATTACCCCAAAAGTGTCCCCTAAATATAAATATTCTTAAGGACCATAGTTGGTGACTAAGTCCACAGCAGAAGGGAAATAAAAATGTTGACAAAAATGCAAAAATAAAGCTACCTATACTTGAAAATAATTCAAAACAACACTGACTTTGCAGACAAGTGGTTGATATTTCTGGATGCAATCAAAGTATTTTAATAGGTATACTAAAGCAATTTTGCCTGCATCACGCAAAAGCTTCAGGTGAAGAACATCCTGTATATGGGTAGCTGCCTAGCAGTGACAAGGGGAGGTAATCACAAATATGATCTTGGAAACTCTTTCTATAAATACTTGTGTATACAGATGGAACAAATTATTTGGACTTGTCAAGACAACTGGATTTCAGATGCAGCAAAAATTAATTCCTAGTGTTAATATAATAAAGTAATGTACTTGATGGAGAAATAATTTTTCCTTATTTATTTCCCTACTGCAAGCCATTTATGAAGTTTAGTCCAGGCATCTGGTCATATTATCAAATGGAAAGTTTTCTTTCTTTCGGTTCTGGTGACCATGACCTTTGGAGTTAAAACTCAATATGCTTCTTCCCTGCCACAAATGCAAGCTTCATATAGAATTTGGTATGGTACGAGGGTCTAAGTTTACTCAGTGAACTCAAAATGGCAAATGAAAACTTACTGTGGTCTAGTAAATTTTCCAATCACTGGCCAGATTTATCAAGTGCTGATTCAAGGATGACCAGTGTTTCTCTTTAATAAGATGATTTTCTGTTAAAAATATTTACAGAGATTTTGTTCAGTGAAAGTCTCAATTTTCTACTAGAAATTTATTTTCCATTTAGTTTTGATCATACTCATGGAGGCACTTCATTTTCACTCTTTAATAACAATAAATGCTTATTATAGGAAGATATGACTAGTCTCAATTTCAAATTAATTACAAATGCTATTAGAGATCATAGAATAAGTTGCAGAAAACAACAATTTGCACAAATAAATTTTCTCTTGAAAATCCCTAACTGCTTGAGTTTTTATAACCACTGGTCAAGTAAAAGTTTATTCTGGGCTAAATATCTGCTACTTGATTTGTTAACAAGGTAGGTGGATTTATTGCAATATTTCAACCCAAGAGGAAGATAATGAATTTCCTGTGCAGAACTAAACTCAACACGGATGGATGGCGAACATCATAGCATGATATGCAATGCAAAATGGTGAATGAATAAAAGGGGGGGGGGGGAGTTGCTTATAAAAGACCTTGTCTGAAACAGTTCAAACCACAAAATCATCAACATTACACAGCATTTAAGCATCTAATACCATGGTAAATGAAATGGTTCACTTGAAATCTAAGCAGGTAGGTCTTTGTTACTTATCTGAGATGAATATAACAAATGATTTAAAATATGAATGACTGGATGTTAATTAATGTGACTAGTTTTAAAGTACTTCTGAATTTGAATTTTCATAAATTTAACATGAAGAAAGTACAATGGGACAAGTCTTTGTATAAATCCTATTAACCAGATATATGATATCAAGCAAATTGGATGCACTCATAAAAAAGAATTAAATAAAAAAAAGTTGGTTAAACAGAGAGTTAAAGACATGAAGTAAACCAACTTTCACAAAAATGTTTAATTAAATGGTTGCTAAAATTATGTTTAACTGATAGGCTTGTTATGAGAGAAAATCCCTGACAGCAAATGTTCAGTGAGATTTCTTCAGAAAGAAATCCTATATGTTCTTGATGTAAGAGGAACCTACTCAACTTGGTCTTGGAAAAGTTTAGTAAAGTTCGTGTAAACTAATTAACACACAGCAAGCAAGCTGAACAGGGCTTTTTTCTTGTGCAGAATGCCAAAGATCATAATCTTTTCAACACTTTCTTTTTATCTTTTTTCTTCTTATCAACTATTTTCTTATCTCCTGCATGTTTCTTGGCCATTGGTCCTTCTGTTGTTTTATCTATAGTATTTTCCTCATTAGAAGATCTGCAAATAATGAAAAAAATACATAAGGTATGTGTATCAGTAAAACAAGCAAATTTGCAATCTGATGTCCAATATAGATCTCCCTTTTAATATGGAAATATATAAGAGCAATACTGTGGTTTTATTTATTTTCGTGGTTCTGTTAAGAAAAGGACATTTTCATGGATCCTTAAATTCAACAATAATTTTGAATTCACAGGAATGAATTATACTTTTATTTTTTACTGCATAACATTATGGCCAAAACATTTCATCTGCCATGTTTGTTAACTGCTTGGTCCAGTGGTAAGCATAGCAACCTGCTATACAGGAGTTCTAATCCTATAACTTACTTACTATTTTAACTTTTATATTTTCTTTGGGGTTTTTTTAACCTTGAATTAGGAAAAAGAATTATATTACTATTCAAATTTTCTATGTGAATGTTCACACAACACAGATGGATTTATACTACGAACAGGTGACATTACCAGAAGAAAAATCTACTTCAATCTGTTATACAGTTCACAAGTCAATACGTTTGAGCATAAAATAAAAAGAAAATTTGCTTCTTCCAAGTGAATTGCATATTTCAGGGAGTTCTTGTATAGAACTGAACTTGGCAGGGTCAGAAAATCAGGGGCTATTACTCTGCTAAAAGATGAATTGGACACAAACAGCTCACAATCAATCTCAGCCAAGGTAGGATGAAAATCAAGGTGCATACCAGATGTTGAAATTCAATAATAATTAAAGGAGCTATAGTGTGGAACAATAATTCAAAGACAGATGGATGTGTGGATGGATAAAAAGACAATGACGGACAGGCACAACATACCCCTTTTAGTGTGAAATCCTTGCATGCAAAATTTTCTACAAAATGCAGGGGACAGAAACTGGAAACCATAATTGCCTAAATGCTAGTAACAAGGACTCAATTGAGTATTTTATCATGTTTTAGGTTGAATGCAATTAGCATATAAAAGAATGAGGTAAACAATTATTCATTCATGTTTTAAGTTCAGTCTGTGGAATCACTTACTGTTGTCTTCAGATATAATTGGTGAGGAATCATTTATTTTAAATTATTCATTGCAATTACAAAGTGTTCATTGACTTTTTGGACTAAAACACTACTTTTGGATTATAGTGAATTCATTCAAAGACATTCTGGATTAACACTGTTGTAGAGCAAGATTATTGGTACATCAGCACATTCAATACTACTGGTACATCAGCACATTCAATACTGAAGTTCATTCAGCATATTCTAACCTTGAGGACTTGTAACAGAAAATTTAGAATTATTTTGGGATTTACCGGTAATTCACAATACTCTAAGTTCCTCTTATTTTCACTTTGTAACTTATAGAAATAAATTATTTGTTAATTTTAATAAACTTATTGGTTTCACTTCTTTCTGTTACTTAGTTTAAGACCAAAGAGCCATAACCCTTGGTAAATGCATTTATATCAAGACCTTGCTTTATGGTCAAGAGACTGTACATATTAATTATCCCTTTATCTTAGGGAGATTTTGTCAATTATGTAGTCCTGGCTATTCAGACTACCAGTGTGTCCACCCTGCTTAAGTATTTCTTAAATAACTTGATTACTCTCCATGCATGCCCCACTAACATATTCTCCATTAACAATCTGTTCTTTACTACTTTTTTTCTTGGATTGATGGCACAGCAACACAAGCAGGTTAGTGCCAAAGCAATGGGAGCTAGGAGTAAGTTATCGTTACTACATAGGTGGCACCACTGCTACTGGTCCATCAACTGATTATTGCTGTAGTTACCTTTGACAGATAAAGAAAGAAAACTCTTCCTAGATTCAATTGTGTAATTAAAATGTCTTTTATTATGCCAAGGATGTGTTGCTGTATGCCTGGGCAGTATTAAATGACAGAAAAATAGGTAGTAAAAAAGTACTGTATTTCATGTAATTTTTCATATACAAAAAATAAGTAGCAAAAGTGCACATATTGAAAGAATCAAAGGTCTAGCCAAAACATTGACAATTTTAATAAATCCCTTAATTGGGATGGAGTCAAAATTGCCATCAGAAATAACTTTCACTTTATTTTGTGTAATTTTAGAACTGGTATTGTTTCAAAATACACTTAAATGCTATTTATCCAATATCTGTGTACATTATATTTGCTTGCAATCATGGTTTTAAAATGGACGTGTTGGAAATAAACACAATTAAAACATACATTCTTCAGTTCTTTCATTCAATTTCAGAATCTACTGACTATGCAATAATGGTTGTTCACTTTAAATACTGCTTATACAAATATCTGAAATGTAACTCCAAATAACAATTCAACTTTCTGACCATTTCAGTTATGAATGTTTCATTCCAATAAATCTCAATGTACTTGATGTCTCTGACTTGAAGGTAACTGGCTGAACACACAAAGTACATTTCTGTGCACCAGTGCAAAAAAGTTATCCTTGAATCTGAAATAGTCATAGTTTCACCAGGGAATAACAGCCTCTCCAAGGTAAATGAAGATCTAATGTTAAGTTTTAAATATGGCACAGAGAGCAGTGAAATTATTTGATCTCTAGAGAATATGGGCATTTGACTTCCACAATATGAGTTTTATTTATAAAACTATCTGATGGCACTGCCAGAAATGGAAAATGTTTGGAAATTACAAGTCTGCAGGGCTGTACTGAATTCCCAAAGTCCTCCATGTACCTCTGTGCAGCAAATGCCTCACATTTGCACCCATGTTTAAATGGTGCAGACTTGGCATTTGTGACAACAATAACAGACCTGCCACCTTGAGTGGAATGAAAATCAGGATGTTAAATGAAGAAAATCGGGATTTGGAGAAGAAAAAAAATCAGGATCAGTGTTTGTGACCTATATTTACAAAAATTTTACAAAGCTCCTGTGGCCTAAGTGGTTAGAGCATCCGCCTTGGATGTGGGTGGCCGCGGGTTCAAACCACGGCCGAGTCATATAAAAGACTTGTAAAAAAAATGGTAACAGCAGCTGCCTCGCTTGGTGCTCAGCATTAAGAGGTTAGTGTTAGGACTGGTCGGCCTGGTGTCAGGATGTGACCATGATCAATACCTAAACATACTTTAAAATGTACATTTATATATGTGTGTATATCAGCTGCTGAACTTGTAGCAGTGGCACCACCAATAAATTTTAAAGGGCAGATAACTGACCACTAGTCCTCATTAGAGCAAAGTGCCTTCTCAAAAGGATGCACCACTAGAGGCTCACTCAGTGGTAGACTCTAACTTGCACACTTTCAATCACAAGTTCAGCATGCTAGCTAATCAATGAGCCATTATGGAAGCTGTCTTCATTGGTCATCTCTTACAAAATGCACAAGTTATTACATTAGGTCCATTAGGAAACATGAAATTATCAATGGACATATATTACAATCCATGTTGCATTTTATTTATTATGTACAGTATATAGGAGATATGTTATAAAATTATCTTCACATCAGAATGGAAAACATTTTATTTCAAGGAAACAGATCACCTGAAAGTACTGTATTATCGTTGTCACAGTTGTTCACCATTGGAAACTGCCATAATGTCAAGGTCGGTTTGTTTTTATAAGCACTACATGTTCTTCAGTTGAGGTTCTGTACCACTGGGCCCTGGGTCACAAAATGGGGGAACAACACAAAAATTTGGGTGTGCACATTGTAAATAAAATAGTATTACTGAGAGAAGTATAAAAAAAAATAATAATTACAAATTTCCCAACTTGTTTATACATGGCAATTGACATAATTCTTATGTACAAAAGGATTCACTAGTGATTCACTAGTAAGTTTTTTAACATCTCCAAATATTGTACTAGCGAAACAAAAAAATAACCCCAAGGATCACCAATGCGACCATTTATTTTTAAAGTCATGAGTCCCATATGCCACTTCAGAATATTGTAATCTCTGCCGGGGGGGGAGGGGGGGAAGGGGAGAATTCCAGATCTGTATGTACATTAGTACAGTTGAGACTCAAAGATGCTCCCAGGATTTTATCAAGAGGGAATTGTACAATTTTCCACTTCAAACTATGACCAAATGCCTGTTATGCGGCCCAATGTGCCATCAAATTTAGTTTAACAACCATTCAAGTGGAAGAAACCAGATGTGTAAACAGTTACAAAAAAACATGTCACAACAAGCACTAAAAAATTTCTGTCAGCTTGAATTACATCAATACAAGCGCTTATAAGGGTGAATGGGTGAATAAAGACTGTATACAGTGCAGAGTACATTTTCACATGCGTGACTGGAAATTAATTTGCAGGAGTTCTCAGGCATCACCACTTTCCAAGTGTGCCAATTCGTACAAATTTTACAATCATGCAATCATGCAACCTGGGAGCATCTCTGGAGACAAAGAACAAGTCTATCATTCACTGCCAATATGGCAATTATAGTAGATTTACCAATAAAGTGTCCAATACATATCACACATCAGCCATGTTGGTTGGATCAGGTTTTCTTTGTTATCCGTTTAAATTTGGGTAGAAACTGAGTAACAATGATACCCAGTAATAAATAGAGTTTCTTAGATTTAATTTAGTGCATTCACCAGTCTCCAATTTCTATCTGTAAACTGCACATGTCAGGCCAATGTTTCATACATTCCAAGCACAATGTATGCATGAAATTTTTAAGTGAATGGGAACTGTAATAAACACGTCAAACTTGTTATTACAATACTTCTATGTCAAACCAGATTTATTAACTTATGAAAACACATTCCTGATGCTGAATTAAAAGCAAACATAACTTAAGGTTTAATGTTGTTAAAGTTTTGATTTTATGCAAATATTTCATTTTAACATTCTTAGTCTACATATTAGTGTAGTGAACACAAACTGACCTCGTAATGCAATGACGCATTTGGAGATCCTCTGATGCTTTCACATCATTCATACATTTTAAATCTGCAATATGGCACCACCACACATATGGGAGTGCTTGATTTTCAAATGTTTGAACAAAATATTTCCATAAATTGAGTTTTTCCAAACGTCAATAACATTTTCAATATTTATGAGTTAATATCTGTTAAATAAAAGTGACAATTTTCATGGATTTTCTCTTTAAGATATAATTACCCAATTAGAACTATAAAATAATAAAAGAAGATAAACCAAGCGATAAACATACCCAACCTACTTATCCAGATTCAAAGCTTCTAATTCATGTTTATCATAATTACTTAGTCTGGCTGTGTTATAAGTCACTTTGATTATCACAAGGAAACTAGATTAAAAAGGACAGATATTTATTGCTGTACAACATGGACATGTCTTATATCTGGCGTTGATAGGCAAGTTACACACCAACAGAACAGAGACTAAAATCTAACCAAGGCATCATTTACCATTAAACAAATAAGTAAAACCTGAAACTGGTACTATTTTTATGAAACGTAGCTGGAATAGTCATGTATGTACAAAGAAAATGCTAGAACTTAAGTCACATTTTATTTAAATACTGTGGAAAAATTAACAATTTCAGCTTTGACTCTTGGGCTGAAAATCTGTTAGACCATTTTAAACAGAGGTATTAATGTCTGATTCAAGAGGCTGCTGATGTAAACAATGACAAACCTAATCAAGAAAAGCCATTTTACTTACTTCAAAGGTCTGGCATGGATTTCTGTGTAGAGTTTTGCCCTCATTGAATAATCATCATACTGTTCTAGTAACAACTTGCCCGCCTCTTCATTTAAAGCTGATTCTGGATTTGGTACTATTAATAAACATTTTACTGTCTGAAAAAGTAAGCAGGAAATAAGAATTAAGTATTTTTTTTAGATTTATTCTTACCCTAGATTTCTCCTTGGGGACCTCAGCAATAAATCACTAAGTCATTTTTGTTGGGGGGGTTGTTATTTTTAAGTCTTATTGCTTGAATAAGAAGTGCCATAATAGCTGTACCCCCATCAAGTCAACCTTAGAACTAGAGGCCACATTTTCAAAATTATCTCACATATCAGTAGTTAACAGCTCTTACTGACACTGTTCCACATATTAAAGTCTAACTGCTTTGATCATGCAATGGCATTTTATTTACTGATGTATATCTAAGCATAATCAATTAAAGTCTAATTGCTTTAATCATATACTATACTTACTGTAATGATTTTTCTTAAGTATATCCAGGACAATCAAATGCTTGAGTTTGTCAAACTGATGTGTGCCATATCAGCTGGTTGACAAGCGATGGTAGCTGAGAAATGCCGAATTCAGTTAACATGTGGTTATGTTAATTTAATGAAATGAATATGGCTTATCACATCTGGTCAAATGTTTTCAGAAATATTCGTTCTGTTAAAGAAAATATAGCATAAGTTAACTAACTTCAGCATTCTTCAGCTACCATTGCTCTTCAACCAACTAAAATATTTACCCACTGAAAAAAGAACTTGTGTAGTAAATTATGTTTGTTATTATTGTAATCAAGTAAATATTCTCAAAGAACCATAATTTGCTTTTTCCTTTGAATACATTCCCTAATCATGTTAACATTATAAGGGGTAAAAGGAGGACATTCTACCTCTACCATGGTCACCCGGAGGTAATAAGGATTCTTTCCCTGTGTAAAGGATAAACCATATGCCTAAAAACGAAACAACACAATTGACATTCACCCATACTGTTAGGCCATAGCCCACTTAAGAGGAGAGGGAAACAATGACTTTCTTACTGAGTAAATCACATGGTATCCAGTGACAGTAATATTCTATGACCATGATAAGAGTGCTGATTTTAGACCAGTGTGGTGATTGTGTGGGGTGCTGCCACTAGACCTACCAGATTCAGTTCTTGACTCCGAAGCTAGATCGGGCCAAAAAGGTTGACTGTGCATGCCAGTCAACTGCCTCTATCATGTTTTGGACAGCCTTGTTTCATTCAAACACATGGCTTGCCGAAATAACTATTATTTCATCAGCCGAATATTTCTTGCTTTTGATCTCTTGAGATCTCAGAGCATATTACCCATTCTTGTGGCCCCATCTGCCACTCACTGTGTCCAAGGAGGACAATATATGGTCTCCCCAACCATACAAGCTTGGTGTCCATACGGATTTTAATTTCTTGTTGGAGCATCTGTAAAGGAATTTCTGCTGTAAACCATTGTTTACTATGCCACTGATGCAGGAAAGACACTATTTTTGAGATCATGAATCTGTGTGAGCCGGGAAAATGGATGTTACTAGGTTAGCAGGGCCATTTGGAGAAGGTGCATGAAATGGCGGCAGAGAAGAATCAAATCTAATGCCAATCTATGTAGTCTAAGGAGTTGCAAAAACTCATCTAGATCACTCCCAGTCAGAAATTGACTCTACTGACTCAATAATCCTTGTCACATGCAATTGAGGAAGGCAACCTAAAAAACAGAGGACAGTCTCCCATAAATTCTAAGTTAGTACTGGAAATATAAGAAGGGTAAAACAGAACTAGTTCACCCAAAAATTGTCATGGTCTCTTGTATTAGTTGAGGAACAATGCCTACTAAGATGGCAGGTAACAGACTGCTTGTTTTTCCAGGTGCAGACCTCCGAATATCACAGTATTATAGGTATTGTACTTTTCATCACTTCTGGAGGGGGAGGTACCATCAACATGTCCCCCACAATGCAAGCTAGTGATTATATGTTAGGATGTAAATTTAATATGTCACATTCCCTTTCCTTGGTCTTAATTCATCTCTCTTAACTCTTAAGACCTTGTCTTAATACCATAGCCCATAGCAGTTTCTGACCATACTTTGCATATATGTCTTCACTGGCCTTAAACCTTGTACATTTAGTGCATTTCACCAACATCTTGGTCAATTTCTAAATGATAAGGATATTTGTGGGGGAAGAAACAACCCAAATTTTGCTACCTGCACCAAGAAACAATGCTTATTAATTTATGAGCAAATAAATATCCATTGTGTATGGCAAAACAACCAACATCAGGTACAAGTTAATTACGTTGGGAAATTTGTCCAAAAAAACCCCCCCAAAAATTGGCAGTCCACAAAAGAGATAAATCCACATAAATATCAACAAGTTCAACAAAATAATTATTTAAACATTTAAAATAAACCTTTACCATAATAAATTTGTATAAGTATGATTGTAAAACCACAAGACTGAATTATATTCCAAGAGGTGTATGTACAATGTGACTTGTATTAACTTCAGTAAAAAAAACTGGTAAACTGCCACCTAGCAATGGTAAGGGCAAGGGTTGGTAAGAGTTTCTTCCCTTTCTCTATATGATGAGACAATGCTTGTTAATAAATAAGCAAATAAATATCCATAGTTTATGCTAAAACAACCAACAATGCATACTAACTATACTGTGTTGGAGCATGCATTCAGAAAATTTTTATCTAAAGAAAAGCAGTCCACAAATGCGATAAATTCACACAAATATCAGTAATTATAAGAAAAAAAATGATTGCAACATTTAGTATAAACTCTTAAAATCAACATTATACCAAATTGTTGAACAGATGCTTGTAAAACCACAAGATTGATTTACATTTCCTAGAGATGTATATACAATGTGACAGCAAAACACCAGTAGCAACCTAACAGTGGTAAGAGGAAGTTGGTAAGAGTTTCTTCTCTTCATTTGTATGAATATTGATAGGAAAGATGAGTTTTATCATCTTTTTGATTGCTGGATTTGAGAGGTGCAGTGTATTTTCCTAATATTAATGTGATTAAGATGTACTGAAAGGAAGAAAATGAAGGCTACCAATTTTCTGAGGGCTAACCTACTCTCCCTTATGGTAGTCCATCGGACACCACATAGATTAGTGATCTGTCCATCCCTGAATTAGATCCAATACAGTATCCAGACCTAGAGAGGTAATAAGTTCAGCCAATCCGATGCAAAGTATCTCTTTAATAAGTAATGATCTCACTTATTATAGAACTGTCTATGACAATGATAATATAGGCTGAAGATGGAACAAAATCCAAAGGGAATTCAGTCTCCAGAGAGGTAACAAGCTCATCCAATCAAATACAAGATTACTGCATTAACATGTATATAACGATTTGGCTCATAATTAAACCCATCCTACATCCTATTAGTAACAAATTATCAAAATCCATTTAAAATATAGTTGCTAGATTGCTGAAATGCTCAGTCAATCCGATGGAAGATCACTTGATTAGTATGTATGGATCGCACTCTTCAAACTTGTCCAAGATATTTATGACATACACATACATTTGAAGTTTTACCAAAATGGATCAGGAATACAGGCTCAAAAGAAATGTAACAAACTTGGCCAATCAGAGATAAATCATTTCATTTCTGTGTGCCAACCTCACTCTTTGTCAAATTAATCCAAAATTTTTTTAGTGATATTAACATATATTTTAAGTTTGATTTAAATAAGATCAGAATATTGACTCCAAAGTGGTAGCAAGGTTCACAAATCAGATGCAAGATGACCTCATTAATACTGATATGCCCCTACTTTCTGTATCCTCCAATCAGCTGACATTATGATGTGCACAGACATTTTGAGATAATCCATGGTACTTCAAAATCAGTGTTACCCTTTCACATCTTTGTAAAACAAGTTAAGATTATCAATAAAATTACCTACACAAGCAAAGACAATATTCATATACTGGAATAAGCTTATCTTAACAGTTGATATCTAGTATTAATGCATGAATTTATGTGATCTGTATCACAGTCTAATCTCTGTGTATTCCTGTCATGTTCCCACAGAAAGGTCACTTTGGATTGGCTGTTTGATTCAAATGCTCACTAATCTGTACTTTTTCTATCAAAATTCTAACACATACCATCACTGAACATAAACAGAGTCAGCTTTCAAAATTTCATAAAATTGTGTGACATAACATAACTAAAAAATTTTAAAAGGAAATTTCATTGACAAAATTTTCATGTACAAAATATCAGTGTATAAAATTTGTGACCAGGAATTTTAAATACAAATTTCTCATTACATAAACAGACAAACTTTATCTGTGAATTTCTGCTTTAGATACTTTGACATAAATTGAAAAAAATTATTTCAAAGTATGAAATTTGCCCACATTATTAACTTTTTGCGAACAGGCAGAGTCATTGTTAGAAATAGGAATATAAAAAAACTAATTTCTGAACTAAATAATTTTAGCTTCATGCATGCAACCATACTTATAAAAGCTTGTGCCCAACTTAACTAGATTCTGGTTGCTTGCAATCTGATTAAAGTCCGATCTTGCTGCTATAAATGAAGATCTGACAGCAACCACTCTGGGATCATATTCTGGTAACCTATGTTATTACCATAATCACTAACTTTATCAACAAATCATATAAAGTTTTATATCTGCGGTTTTGGAGAAAAAGCAATGTGGATGAAAAGCATCAATGTGTACCAAACGAGTTGATTCACTTTCAGAGTTTTGAAATCTGCATTTCCATTGGCTAATTCAAAGGTCACCAGAACATGACCCTTAAGCAGTCATCATCTTCACAATGGACCGTGGAGATCTGATTTTAATTAGATTGGGTTGCTTGCAGTTTATGAGCAGTGTGTTAACTTTGATACAAGGTCAATAAAAAGGAGCTCCAAACTGTTTTCATCATTATCAAGGGACTCCTTTTTGGCCTGGAATCCCTATTCGATAAAACTCTCTAACCCTGACTTGATCCTTTGGAAGCCATTCTAAATTTAAAACCATACTCCTAATATTGAACAAACTCTTATTATGTCGCACAGGCATATTAGTATTCAAAATTTGTTAGGGACTATTATTATGTACACTACTGTAATAGATTAATTTTTGATGGTTAGGTAATAGGAAAATTTTTACGACTTATTGAGAATTTGGCAAATTGCACAGGTGACTTAAACAATATTGGTGTTAGGTTTTGTCCATTAATACAACTGGACTGAATTTGAAATAAGTACGGTTGGCGCTTTGGGGCGTGCACAACATCCATGGCTGCCCTCTGCACCAGTTGCCGAGACCCTTCCCGCCTTTTCCAGACTCAGATCCCTGTACATGGATGGAATGTGGAACAATTTCCACCCATCCACACACCAGGTGCCCGAATGAGATGTCATTGCTGCCAACCAATGGCAACGGACATCTCTTAACGCTTGGCTGACACCTGATGGTAACGCAGTAAAAGTGACTATGCTTGAGTGTGTGCTGGGTCCATTCCCTCTCAAGCAATAGCCCCTAGCTGGTGAAATGGCTGCAACACTACACAGTCGTCACCAGCTAGAATTAAGAAAAATCTTGGGCCCATTTAGAAGCCCTCTTTGAGGGCATTAAAGCCTGGAGGATGTGGCACGTTTTCCTTCCCCCATGATCATTTAGTAGTCTGCCATGCGGACATTAAACGGTCGCACATGCCCAATAGGTGCACGTGACCTTAATTTCAAAGTCAAGTTAAGTTTACCTGAATCAAAAATGCAAAACAAGATGTCACTGGTCAGATTTTCCCACAACAACTAAACATGTTTTCTTCTGTACATCCAGTCTGGTTGCCTACTGGACAACCAAACTTCTTGAAAATTGTTCTGTCCCTGCGATCTAAAAATGGAGAAATATGTTTGCCATATGGTAATTCATGTGGCTTAGACTAGCTTCTATATCTTGCAGGTGAAGGAAATTAATCATTTTCTGTTACAAATTAAAACGATTATATTCAATTACTTACCAATAATATATGTTTTAATCCAAGTTCTGGTTTCCAGTCCTTTTTCAGAGTATTTACACATATTTCTCCATTACTGGCCACATTGGGATGAAAAATTTTTGTAAGGAAAAATCCTTTTGGTGGCTCACTGGGAAAGTTTTTACCAAGCACTAACTTCATTCTGAAAACACCACCTGCATAGGGAGTCCCAGCTGAAAGGAAATAGTTCAATGCACATGAATTCTTGTATACATGGCTTTTATTTTTAATCTTTAGTCTTCTAAATTTATAGAAATATAACTTTTGGACATGCTCATAATGTGCACACAAAATACAGAAAGTGCTGGAGCAATTTCCATGCAGATTAAGTTATTTGTACTTCAGTTTAGAAGGCAAAACACAAGAAATCAAATGGTGCAAGTACAAACTACTGGCCAAATAAAACCTAACTTTCATGTCATCCATCTTTTAACATGAACATGTTAACAACATATCGAATTATATAATTGGTTTCAAGCCTAACGTAGATGAAGTCTGACAGACTGCTCTGAAAGTAATGAATCTTGACTTGAACCTTTAAAAAACAATGGTAAAACTGTGGCCTGACAAGTCAATACCCAAGCCTCATAACAAGGTTCACAGAGGTTACACAGACCCACACACACATACACACTTTCCATTATTGAACTTAAGAAACATAGGAACTGACTTATCATTAAAGCTGACCTGAACTTCTCCTACAGCCAAGACCAGACTACCTTGGACAACTGTTTTAGTTTGAAAATACTGAAGCAAATTTGAAATCATGGATAAGAAAACAACCCCAGTAATGGATATATTTCCAAACACACAAAACATATTTCCATACACACTCTACTATATTCATTTTGCCCACACTGAAGGTACAAAATTCCCCGATTTCTAACTATCAATTTCTCCACACTTTATCCCCACTTGTTGGAATCCTGCAAGACATTCAAGTGGTGTAAGACACGTGTAAAGTTCATCAACTCTGTCTACACATCAGTCAAATTACCAAACTGAAATAGTCACCCACTGGCCACTGCTGTCACTGGCTAGATGCAAGTATTATGTCATAGAGAATGAAAACTTGTCACCTGGCTCACCTTGATGATGGCCACTATATGGCATTTAGAGATTCTAAATGTTTTAACTTTAACACTGCACATCCATTTTTCATGTAAAAAGTTCTATTGCATTTTTTAATCAGAACTATGGATCACTTGCTTGCTCATAACAGAGCTGAAAAAATCCAATAACCCAACACATATCACCCCCACCCCACCATATTCTAAATGAGCTGCCCATCAGTGTCAGACCAAAACAAAGTTATGTAATTTTTCTGAAAGAAAGCTTGTGTCTGCTGATGAAATGTGGCATTTTATTTTTAAGTTTTTGAAAGACAATGATAAATTTTTAATATTCGACTTCCTGATGTGGCACCATCTGTAGGTCCCTCCACATTATGAAGATCGCCTACTTAACTGTATTAAATACTATGAACTTTGTGTACACAAAGCTAAGTATGGAAACAATGAATGAAAAACAGTGCTATTTCAGTTCACCATATTTCATTGGTTACCTATTATTAGCGTTCACTTGTACAGCATCAGAGGCCTCGCTAGGATTTTTTGTGGAAAAATAGGAGTCCCACAAATGTTGCAGTCCCCTCCCGGAAGCATACTGGGCATACCTGAAGTGGCTAAATTTCCATCTGAGAAGAACCAGTGGTCGCCAATGAATTTAATTTTCTGAATTCTTTACACCACTGACATATAGCTCTTCTTTGTCCATTAGAGTGAGACTAAATTATGTAAGGCCAAGGAAAGGTCTTATTCCATGCACCAAGCTAGGCACCGCACACTTTCTTACATCTGGCTACTGTTCCATGCAAACTATCAGTTATAGCAACTTTAGCACTCTTCCGAATCCTATTATAATCTTCATCAATTTGCCAAACCCCAAAATACTTATCCAGATTTGCAACTGCATTTTGTCAAAGTCTCTGTGTATCTTGATTTCGAGGTCACATGCACTACTTACTCGGCAACACCTGGAAACGAACACAATGAAAGCTCAAGTTGTTCATTTGATGTACTCTTATAATGACCACATGTACATCACTGGGTCTTTCTGCCCCTGAATTCAGTCACTGTAAATATCAGCACATTTTCCCACCACTCAGCACTTAGTTGAAGTCTTTGAACTTGCCATCCAGCTATTGCATCTTGTTCTTCTGATGTACTCTTACAATGGCAACATATACATCGAGGGGGGGGGGAGGTACTTCAGCCACTGAATTCTCTCATTGTAAAAATCAGAACAGCTAAAATGATCAATTGATCAACATAATTTCACACTAGCAGGTGGATGACGCAGGACTGGCAAGCCTTTAAATTTTCCATCCAGCTTTTGCGTGCGTACGGACAACTCCTGGGTAAGTGATTTTCTGTGTCCCAGATAAAAAAACTGGCATCCAAATACACGTGATCAAGTGTTTCTGAGACCTTTGCAGCATGAATAACAATAAAGTCTCTGTTGATCATGCTGACTTCATAATGCTTCACTAGTTAAATATACATCAAGCAGTACCTATGCAATTATTTGATGATTAAGCTAAGTCTGAATATTACCGACTTATAAAATCCCCCAATAAAATATTTTCAACCTAAAAAAATGAGATCATTACATTATCATGGAATCCATTAGTAAAAAGAATCGGTAGCCTCTGATTCTATTGATACGAAGTGATTGTTGTCTGTAAATGTGACACGCCCACAATCCTATCACACAAATTAATAATAAGGCAAAAAAAACAAATATGTGTTTCTGGTCAGCCAACCATCCCTATTTCTCACTGCCAACCATAGCACTTTCTTTCCCCATCCTAAAAAAAAAATCACATTAAATATACATATAATATTTTTTTTAAAAAAACAACCTGCCTACCCTAATTTTAAAAGCAGTGCAATAGGAAATATTTTGCTCAAGAAACAGAGATTTTTGCAGTGTTCAGAAAACATAACAACTCAAATGCCCCACAGATCAAGATGAAACACACATAATCATCAACCTAATGGCAAAGCTCAAAGTATACAGCTGGAGATCACAAGAGCAGAAATGTGTGTCACAATTATTCAGATATCACCACCCAAGGATGCAGAAAATGTGAAATTGCAGGAAATTTCATTTGTGAACCCCTCTTCTTCAGAACATGAAGCAAGGTTCAGTCATGTGAACAAAATCACAAGTACATGTAGAAGGGGACGACCATTTAATTGTTTGGAGCCTAAAGCACTCGCCTTTAACGATCAGTGTCATCTCACCTCTGTCCATGTGGGTTCTAGTCTCAGGCTCAGCCTATATGGGTATGTGAAAAAGCTTGCCAGTAGTTTCCAGTGGGTTGGTGGTTCTTACCAGGGTTTTCCCCAGGTTCTTCCTCCACCAGTTATACTGGATGCCATGTACAGACTATCAATGTGCTGAAAAATGGCATTAAACCCACATCTCATTTTTCTGGATAAGGGCTGTTCCAGTAAAACATATATCCCCCCGGGGATGGCAGTTCAAAAAAACTTCTGTAGGCGGTTGTGTTTCAAACCGTTTTGATTCTGACAGTGGAAGGCTGATTAGGAAAATCACTTAATGAGAAATCGCTGGTGGGGTTGTCAGAAAAAAACCGAATGTATATTTAAAATCGCATCTAACCCCTTCCTAGTGGTCTAACGTGAATGAAACATTGGGTCAGAAAATGATGCCAGTACACGCGAGTGCACCTAATTTGTACAAATTCGTGTACTTTTAAAACAGTGATACGCGTTCCGCAAATTATGTCAACATCGCAGATATAAAACATGCTTTGCGCAGTATGCAATTTTTATTTAACTTTTTACTTTAAAAGTGCATTTCGCGATGTAATTCGTGCTGCCAGTAGCAATATCGCAGCGTTTGATGCAACATCCAGATTCAAGAAGGCAAACATTAAAATAGCTGGATAGTTCGGTTTGACATCAATGGCTGTTAAACTAAATTTGATTGGTTCATTGGCCCTGAACAAGCATTTTATGGCAGTTTTAACCTTACTTTGATCATGGAATTGTTACAAATGCGTGTTTCAAATAAGGGCAACACATGAAACCAAAATGGCTGAATCACAACAGGGTTTGTTGTCAGACGACGTTTTCAGTCGGCAAATACTGACTGGTGATAGCTATGATGACAATGAATTTCATGTATATCAGTCTGTTGGACATTGGGAAAATGTCACTGGAAATACCAGTGTGTGATTTTGAGCCCAAAATTGATGTTGAGTGCGAGTCCAATGTACGCATTGGATGAACAGGATGCTGGTTATTTATTCAAGATACGTATGTCTGAACAAGCAGACTATGGGAATGTTGGACTTAAAACCCTAATACAGCATTATGGAAGAAAAAAAAATCTGGCATAAGAGGCAGCAAAGCACTGATTCAAGGAAGTGAATCTTTGGCAGAGTTCATGTTAGTGAAAACTTTTCTTTTTGGAATAGAGATATCAAAGAGACCCATGGGGCCATACCTGTGAGATGCTGAAAATTGCACAACCATAAAGAATAATAACTTGTTCAAGCTAGTTATGCATATGCGTTTCAGACAGCAGACAATGAAAGGGAGTTCTCAGCACAGAATAATATTCGTACACAGAGGAGGATCATATTAAATTCAGAAACAATCACCAGATTAATGCTCATAGGGATCATCAGAGAATCCCCATACAACATAATTAAGTGTGTGTAGATCTCTAGTTGGCAGAACCAATATGGCAACAAAAGAATAATGAGACTAACTTTCATATCATGCAGATGTATTACCAAATGAAGTACATACTCTCTATGTGCAAAAATTGAATGACATTAAACATAAGAAACTGACTGAAATGTGTCAACTCAAAGCAAGATGGATAAAATTTGTCCTGTTTGTGTGTGGCTATTCCTATGTATATTTTGAGGATGCTGATATTTTCTGCAGACTTTTGGCACTTAGTTCCAAGCCATCATTTGGTATCTGTATTACAAATTGGATTACTATTATCTAGTACACAACATTTTGAAGCAGTGTCATTAACGAACGATGAAACTGATGAAAAAATACTTGATGTCATTCTGATATATGGATTCTTTACTACAATACTAATCTGTTCATCCTGATTCTTTCTTACCGTCTCCTTTAGTTTTACTGGTACCAATACTTTTAATAAAATTGTAACTTCTATTTTCTTACACTCTAAATATTTGTGATCATGTATTATTGTCAAAAGGTAAAATGTGCTTAGTTTTGTTGTAAAGTTAAAACTATTAATTAGCAAGGGACTAAAGTAAAAAGAGGGACAACTTCACGTGTGCAAAAATTATTACCATATTACAGAGTGTTGTTAGAAACAACAGAATAGTTGTACGAGATGTATTTTGCAAAGTTATAGAACAAGCGCTCGTATTGTAACCACATATTCCATTTAAATAATCCTATCAGTTTTTCTCAAGTGGTAATAATTTCCTGATCTGATGTTGTTCACTTCTTGTGAAATTTTTACACATCAAGAATTCTCAGTATCATTAAAAAACAATGTAATCTACACCAAATTGAGTTGTTTGAGAAGAAATTCATTTTTTAACCCCAAAATCGCTGAAGCTATGAGTTCTGGCATTAAAGTCTCACATTAAATAACATTTCAAGTTGCCATGATAGTAATTTAGGATGCAACTGTTCTAATTTCACCTTTGGTATATTCAGATTTTGAATGTGATGGAGGAACATGGCTCCAAAATAAACACATCAATTTTAGAACCTGTTCATTGACTATGAAACAAGTATATAATCCGAGTGCAACTGAATTGTTAGAAAAAGTTTAATTCTTCTGACAACATCGTAATTAGCTGTCAAATATGGAGTAAGCCTATGGTCTTTCTGCCATCCCAACTAAAACCCCACCACAACCACATGACCATGTCCAATGACATCACAGTAATAATTGCTATACAACTAGAGATGACATCTCTTTGAGTATTTTAATTTCAGTAGAGCCTTAACAGAGTGGAACAGTAAGAAAGAGTGACAGATATGTAAGTGTTAGAGAGATATTTAACAATGGCTATTCCTCCCGCCACCACTTCCTCACTGGAGATCACACACACACAAAACTTAGATTAAATCCTGAAATCCTGGCAGCATCCCTGCAGGTGAGATAACTTGACCATTTTATTTGATTTTATTGGTCTCTGGTTATCCCATGGTATTTCTTTTACTTGAACATTATCTTACAGTGTGTCCAGTCAGCATGGTCGGAAAAGGCATACAACCATTGAGAGTTGTTGAAGGACTCACATTACTACAGACATGAACGAATGAGAACCATACTGTAAATCAGTGAAGATACAATAGAGTATACATGGTTTGACTGTCCCTGATTGGTTGATAATGAAAGTAAGATTTTAGTAAAAAGAATCTTTTGAGAGCTTGTCCTACTTATAACTGAAAAAAAGTCAGGGACATTGTCTTATTAACATAAATTCCGTCCCTCTACAGACCTGAGTTCAGAAGACTCATTACTGAAATCAGCACCTGACTCTTTGGTGTAGTATTGAAAGTACACATTTCAAATTTGTGTAGATCCAGAAAATAGTGCAGCTGTTATGGTTTTCTTTTCACAAAAGCTGTCATCATAGATGTGTCTATACTGATACAAATTTGATCATGAGCACTCCAAATTTTAAGTTATTGAATTTTAATATGATGTTTGCACAGGTTTACAATGGGAACTGAATTAGTACAGCGAGTCTTGAACTCATGAGTTTTGTGCAGAAACATGGAATCCAAGCAGAATACATCCAGAAATGTAGAGGTTTTCTATCTTGGATTTAGTCTCCCCATTGCATTTCACATTGATATGCATATTCACAAACAATTAGTATAGTAGTAGGAAAAGTATGTGACAAATTTTGATACATATCATAAACATGACAAACTGTCTGTGGGGGACAAGATCATAAGAACAGGCTGGAATGGAAAAGTATAATAACAACAATAATGAGTAGAAGTGTGCCTCTTTTTTTGATGTGTGCAACATTATTTTCTCAGCTTCAGTAAGAAATTACATCAAAGGGAAGACAATAAAGGATGTATAGTTAACTAAACCATGTGAATTTTGCTACTCAAATCGATTTTAACCTTCTGGTTATATCTGTTCTGGTCTGTTTCTGTCCATTCTGGTGATTATGTCCACTGAATCAGTATGGTTGGAAAAAAATTTGGCAAATTTAAAGATTGAAAAATCTCTTGGCAGATTATGATTATACACTGTACTTCTGCCTGAGAGATGTGAATAATTTCATTTCTTGGTTTGTTGATTCTGGTTGTTGCTCAGTTCAAATGCATCACTAAAAAACGCTGATGCATTCTCATACTTTGTTACAAATATTTATTACAGATGTACATCTCCAGATATCGGTGAATAATGCCTGAATAAGTTATAACAGTTCTGGTTGGAACAATGGACATTGTTAGAGAAACTTGAAGTGAGCTAAAATGTAAACTTTTCAGCAGCGTGTGATACAGGATTGCTCAAGACTTCTCCATCCCATATACTCACCACAAAAAATCCATTTGTACCAACTGATGATGACTTTTAGGTAACGGTCAAAAAGGCATAATTGACAATATTCAAAGGTCTACAAAAATTACTGGAGTCAAAATTTATAAACTCAAACAGCTGTGGCTAAAATGATGGACTAGTACCTTTGCTGCTGTTGCCAGTTGATTAGTTGGTTGATTAAGTTTGGTTTGGTTTGTTTGGGTTTTTTTTGGGGGGGGGCTAACAGTATATTAGGTGGAGGAAGAACCCCAAAAGACCACCAACCCAAATTGGTTGATCTTTTAAAGAAAATCCAAGTACTTATGAGACACCAAACACCACTTATGTAGAACCACTGACCTTCCACAAGTAACTGGCAACATTCTCATTTACACACTGGAAGCAAGTAATCACATGACAAGCATCTTGTACCACTCTGCCATGGAAGCCCCTCAGATCTGTATCACAAGACAAGCATCTTATACTCTGCCATGAAAGCCCCTCAGACCAGAGGTATAAGCCTTGTATGAAAGACTAGAAGTGGAAGATAGAACCTGTGACAACTGGATTAAAAGTGCAGAATGTTACTGCTAGGCCATCAGTGATGATGATGATGCTGTTGACAATACAGTTAACTGCAATGACATTGATTTTATGAGTACACTGGGGAAAAATGATTCCTTGACTTTCATCCATTTTTTAAAAAAATCTAATTTATGATATAAAAATGTTTGACTTGCTATATTTCTTTTTTTTTTAAACTTTATATTAGTCTTGCAACAAGGCATAAAAATAAGACGTCGGTAACTGAAATATGTGTTCTTACAAGAAATGATACAGTGTAAAAGTAGGCAGAAATAATACGACATTGCTTTCACAGGCATTAATGATTTTTTCTGACAAATCATGTATTATAAGCTTACCAAAACATTTATTGAAAAAAATAATAACAAGGGAATCATTGCATCTGACCACACATTTAAAGCAATACAAGATTTAACTATTATTCTAATCAAAAGCTGCATGCCTGAGAACAAAGAAAAATAGCAAAACATAGTGATCACTTTAGTAAACACACAGTTTAGTAAGGATATAAATTCATGATTTCTGTATTAGAAAAGAAATCCCTAATATAAAATCTATATTCATGGACATTAAATTCGTAGGTATTAAGGGACTGATCAATGACATCTACAAATAATAAACCACCAAGAAAATTTGTGATTTCACAGTATCAGAGACATACAAACAAACAAAAGGACAAAAAATTGATTATAATGAATGAATATATAAGAATTCAGTAGATTACCTCCAGCCAGCAGTTATTTAAATCGCTTCGGTCCCCAACCCAATATTAAAATCGCTTCTACCACCCACTAACCCATAGCCAGAAATTATGTAAAAAAATATGCTTCTGTAGGGGGCAGTGTTTTTCGATTAAAACATATCTGATGGTGGATCTTAATTTTTTTAAATTGCTTCTGTTGTGGGTTGGTTGAATCTGAAAGTGTCTTGGGGGGGGGGGTATATGTTTTACTGGAACAGCCCTAATGTGGGTGATTTAAAAAAATGACTATGGTGTAAGGGCATTTTATGTCTGGGCAAATAAATTTTCTTTAAAGCCACATGCCCCTGGCCCGTGTCTCAAACAAATTTCTTTGAGCACTACTGCAGTTGGGCACTGGTTGACATCAGGATATTGAATAAATAAAAACTTCTTTACATGAAATAATCTAAGTGGTGCATAAACACACAAGTCAACTGAATATGATTTTGTTTATTTCTTTCATATTTAAATTACAGCAATTTCAATAGTGTATCAAACTAACAGTTAAAAAATAGGGCCATTTCAAGCACACTGAACTGGAGTTGGGGCTAGTGAAATTTGAGTCAGCAGTTAGATATTTCTTTAAAGTAACTTGTCCAGGTCTTGTGTCTGAAAACAAAATTCCATGAGCACTGTTAAATAGTTTTAAAAAAATATGTCCCTTTTGGAGTCCAGGCTTGTGCAATCTGAGACAGGGCTTGTAAAACTGCCACAACATACATTTTGTAATTTAAATGTAAACATTGACAGAATTTTCATTTCATAATGCTTTCACTTCAAACGGAATATCGCATGTGGAAGCTACTGACATTTAATCAGCCCTTCAAGGAAACTGACACTAATGTCAGTAAAATGCCTTTAATTTAATTACACTGACTCTCTGGACTGAAATCAAAGGGTGATCCACTTGTGAGTATCAGGCATCAGTAAGCTATCTAACAAAGCCATTTAAAATACTGCTAATTAACCATACCAGATTTATTTTGTTTGAAGTGTTTTAACTGGCTGTTAATTCAGCAGCTTAGCCCAACATACATTCAAGCAGTAACAGAACATGTACTCATGCAACAGTTATCAAAGACCACATGCTGCAGTATCAAAGGAAAAATATGAATAAGTGGAGAGAAGGAGATTCGAGCATTTAGTATGCCATATTATAAGGGTGGTTCTGTAATCTGCATTAGGTTTCTCACAAGTGTTGCTGCAAGAAATAAAAAAGATACACAGAACAAGATACCCTCAAACAGACTGTCACTCCAATGAACGGAAAGAATTTCCAGAAATTCAATTTAAGGCTTTTTCTTTCTTTGAGCAATCAATGCAACTTAAGGATGTGTGACTCAGTCAATGGATTAAGGCTAACACATGAACACAACAAACTGTTAATTGACTACCTTATTCTTATCATCTGGAGAGTTTCAGCCAGGAGTTTCAAACCCAAGTCACCATGACAGCCACATGAGGACTAGTACACTAGCCTGTGGGCCACATCAAATAACTTGTGAAGCAACTCCAAAGGCTGCATGTGGGCCGCAAACTGAGTGTTTGAGACCCTTGATTTAAGCCAAATGTGGGATGTTTTTTTAGGTGTTATAGGTGATAAAGAAACCAAAGGTGCTCCAAGATAGCTTTTGAGTCTATGATTAAAAGTCAGCTGTCCTTTGGTGGAGAGAAAATGGAAGGGAAAAAAAAAATGATTTCAGCAGAAATGGATAGGAATGCAACACTGCTTAAACATATTAAGTGGCACCTATGAACAACATCAAAAGTATAAAGAGAACTGTATAATGTAAAACATGCTTCAGATGCCAATGAACATCAACACTTTTTATCAAAACAGTAAGGAGGGCATTGACAGAGCAACTGGACAATGGCTGACATTAGAACCTGGAGGAAAACATTGCTTTATGTGAATGTTGAGCTCTGAATAAACACACAAGTCAATTTAATGATTTCCTTTCATAATTAAAGCACAGCAATCGCAAAGTAGTGTGACAATTTGAAGTTCAAATATACTGCCCTTTTTGGCACAATGGAGTTGGAGTCAGGGCTTGTGGAATTTGATCCAGGGCGTGGTACTTTTTTTAAAGTCATTTAAAGTCACTAGCCCTGGGCATGCATCTGAAAAAAAATGTTTCTTTGATCGCTGAAATTGTCTAAATAAATCAGAACTTTTCAAAATCAGCTTGTTTATTTTCATAGTTATGCAACCCAATACAATATTTACTGCTGGATATTTACAGGTGCATAAAAACTATTCTGATCTTTCATTGCTCCGAAGCCTTGTGGGGATGGGGGGAGGGAGAGAATGCTTTATTGCCAGATAAGAAATATATATTCAGCACAATATGCCTAAAATGCAAGGATGTGCATGTTTGTGACCACATGCGCATCTAGTTTTTTAAATTACTTTTTGTTCATTCTTTCTTTTAATTATATTCTCTCCCCAATGGGACCTGAAACTATCATGCAAGAGTTTCTGCATACCAGCATTTATGGTTTCTTACCAGGACCCTCAATGCTAGCCTGAATATCAGTTACATCTTCTTCATTGAGAAACACCTTGATTCCTTCTGGAGGATCCCTTGCTAAATCACTTAATTCTTTGGCCACTTGTCTTATGATTTGAGGGGAAAGATTTTCAACATTAGAGCACTGAAAAAAAGGAGAAATAATCTGTATTATGCACAAATGTTAAACACGCCACAGACTTATCAGACAAGTATGTCAGGCGAACTGGACAAGGGGTGAAGAGTAGGTTTTGTTTATCAAAACATCCAAGGTTGAAACATTGCAGAAGCAGCTTTTATACTAGAAATATTTGTCAAAAGTGGAAACTTTGCAGAGATCAGGAAATGGGGAAAAATGTAGAATTTACCAAAACCTTCTGAGGCATGTGTTAATAATGGCAGATGTACAAACCTGAGTTCTGACTGGGTAAGTTACTAGTTTTTGCACAAAGCAAAAGGTCTTGACTCCTGGGGAAAATGAAACCATCATAAAGTTTGAGAGTCTACGAGAGACATATTACCAGGGGTGTAAGGAGATGATTCTGCTAAAGGGAAAATCAGTGAACCTAAAAGCAAAAAAGGTACTGTATCTTAATTTCATACACAATTTTTCTTGATATGGGTCTTAAGATAAGTTTTTGAATTGTCTTAAATGAAATTGAAATCGTGTTCGTTAACAATTGATCATTAAGTTTGAAGGATGTTTCCTGCCAAGGAATTGATAGTTAGCAACAGTATAGTTAAGCTAAGAAATGAATTTTCTTTGATCTCTTTGTTTAACTCGGGTGTGAATTCTTTTAACCTATGAATTGGTTAACATTTGAGCAGCAAAGTGGGCTGTATGGTTTTTAAAGATCAGTCTTATTATGTGTACATGTGTCCAGCATTTAGTTCAAGAAGTGATTAATAGTTCACACTGCTGGGACTTACTGTCATCAAGTTAGAGCAGACTAAGCTATCAATAATTAAGTAATGGTAGCTAATTCTGTTGAAGAAATACACTAATTTTCCTATACTATGTTAACAGATCGAGTATATTTAGATAAATAAGGCATTGTTGTATTGAATACCAGGTATGACCTGAAATAAATTAGCAGTGAGTATCTGTTGTGAAACGTGATACTAGCTCTTCTAAGTGTACCAAAGAGTTCAGTTATGTTCAGTTCAGTTCAAAACTAAGGAACGAACATAGTATTAGACCACATTTATTTTATCGGGAAAATAGCTTTCACTACTAATATGAGATTCTATGGCTAATATAAGATATTCCACTTGATGTAAGGGTGAATGACCAGTGTAATAGACTGGACGACCAAGAGGGTTACTGTGCAAGTCAACCCCAACTGACAAGTTATGTCAATTCTGGAGAGTGACCAGCAACCAGTTATCAGGTTATGAAGACATGCCGTACAGTTGAAGTTCAAAACGCTCGATTTAATGATCTGCAGTATCTATGTAAAACAGAATTGCTAACTGCATTTTAGAACTTTTGAATTAATTTATTTTTCTGGTAGAGGTGCATCTTACAATTGGTCTTGCACAATTTAATTTAATCAATTAAACCGTTATATTCTATATACAGGGGCTCCTCTTGTTCTATTCTGTATCTCTGCTCAGATCTCCATTTATTTCATCCCTTAATTTCCCATTTTAATATTCACTAGACGCTATATAACACCATTGTCAATCAACACGTATTGGGACTAACACTCTACTGGCAGAAAAGAATTTCCAGAATTCAAGATCATTTCTTCTTTTTAACCGCCGACTGTTGAAAACATACCATATATTCTTCATTTCAAAACAGATACTGTGGCAGTCTCATTTGCTAAATCTGGCACCATTTGAAGGCCTTTTGTGAACACCCCATGTTGATGTGACCATCTGTTCTGGCCAATTATTGACAAGATTTTCAAATAGCATAGCAACTGCACAGAAGGCTGCATCTGAACCATTTTCCTCCAGGACCAACTACATGTCATAATTGGTCTTCCAATGAAACCCCATATGGACATGATTTTCCTTTTATGAGGAGCAGCAGTTATCAGATTTTCAGGATGGCTGCCATGGTGGCCATACTGGATCACAAGTACTCTTCTGGTGAAAACCCAATTTTGATATGACTTTTCTAAATACGAGGAGTAATGACAAAATTTTCAAGATGGCCACTGTGGCAGGGATATTGGATATCTGATCAGCACAAGTTTTATTTATTTAAAACGTCATTCAGAAGTAGCAATAACAGGCCTTTTAAGACGGTTGTTGTTGTGGACATATTGGATTTCAAATTTACACCATTTTCACTTAAGACCAACTAGATGTCATACGAATTCTCTTGGTGAAAAGCCCATGATGATACTACTTTCTGTTCAGATAGAAGACTAATGACAATTTCCAAGACGAATGCTGTTGCAGTCATACTGGACATCTGATTGACACCATTTTTATTTAGAAACCAACTATACATCACAAGACATTGTTTGAAGCAAGGATAAGTTTATTTAATGAAACTAAATTATTTAATTGATTTTGCTGGGTTGGACTAAAATGCAAAATGAACAGGGATTTACAAATGCACTTGCCCGATTCCAGGGCAAGCTCTATACTGCAAGGCATTTTCCCATGGCCAGTAAAAAAAACTGAAGGATACAAAAATGTTTATTTAAGATTGGTGGTCTGGTTAAAATACAGTAACTCCGTGTGAGCTATTTTACTGACAAGGGGTTGTGTTCAACTCCTAATGCTTCATGTTCTGCAAATATACCCTGTGATCTTGCCGAAATACATATATTACTGCGGTAATACATCTAGCATTTATATGTAGAGCATCCTTCTTCTGTATACCTGCACCTGAGTTTCTTTCATTTACTATATGTGTCATGTCCATCATATTATCAATGCCAAGGCCAGTCTCACATTTTCTTTTGCAGATGTGATAATGTGAATATTTACTATTTAAAGCAAGTTTTGACAAATAAGGAACAAATATTTATATTTTAACTTATCAGTTACATTGCAATCATAATATCTGTATGTATGAGTGACTCACCTAATTTCAATAAATAGAGTGATTTCCTTAAAATAGACCATATTTTATCTTATTATTTTGGTCATGTTTGGCTATTTTATTTGGGGCAAGCTCAAATTTTCCAAGGGCAAGTTTAAGTTTCTAGTCAGTATATCCCAGGCAAGCTGACTTCTATAAAAAAAAATTAAATCTGTGATGAAGATTTTTTTTCACAAAATGGAGCAAAATGGAACTATAATATATCCCTTTTATAATACATTCTTGAAATACCCCTTTAAGTCAAAATGAAGCATAAATGGCTTGAATTATTTACGATTATTATCCTACAACATTATACTAAAAACAAACATTTAAAAATAATTTCACCTTCGTCACATTATATACAGATTTTAAAGCCTTTATGCACAAAATGTAAATGAGACACACATGAAATATCATAACACCTCTTCATTAAATTCTATAATAAAATCTTTTAAAGAAAAGAATGTGTTACCTAATTTAAAAATAAAAAATACCAGATACTGAAAATATTATCAAACTATTTTTTGTCAATACAGAATTTTAAAATATGCATTTTTAAAAATTATTTCTACTTAAGCTATTTAACCTAAAAGTTAGTGCAAACAATAAATTTAGTTAATTGCTGATGGGAAAAAGCAGTCATTACTTTCAATCCTGTTGCATACAGTATTAATTTCTGCAGCAAACTGGAAAATTAGCATGAGAAATAAAGCATTCACGATTGATAGTTTATGATTTTCTAAAGTTTGTGAATTAGTAAAATTATGAACTTTAAAAAATGTTTTTGTTATTTAAGTTTAAAAAATGTGTTTAAAAATTTTGCATAACTTGTAAAACATGTAAATTCACAATACAAAATGGAATTATGCCTGTGAAAGTGAATATCAGCTTGTATGAAACCTGGCAGTTTTCCTAATGTTTGATGTGTTGTTTGGTAACAAACACAAGTATTTTCATTTGAGATTCACCACTGTTTCTTATAGTTCCATGTGCCCCTCAAAGTATTATGAAAATTAAAACAGCAAACTAGAAATGAGTCAAATAAAAAGCAAGTACCTTTGAGTTTCATTAAGTCACAACTTTGTTTAAACAGACAATGTTTCTTATGCGAAATACAAGAATGCTTCTCGATCATTTCGAGGCATACAATATATTTCACGAAATGGTGCATTGTTAGTTTACACCTGTTTTAAGTATTTCACTGATATGTTTGTAAATTTTGCATGTATCCTCATGGGTTAGAAGCCTATTGGAATTGAAATAAATCTGTCAAACTTACAATAATTCATTCAAAATTCATAATTTCTCCATTATGCCAACAGAGTAGTGAACCTCTCTGCTCACTTTGATTTTATAGTTTTAGGGGTTTTTTTGCAGGAGATGTCATTTTTATTACTTACTATATATTCTCTAACTAACTCCCCAGGGGCATAACATTTTCCAAATGGGGGCATTTATTAGAGCACAATAATGAAAGCCAAAGTTAGTCTCTTGATCTACTCTCATAATGACCATATGTACATCTAGGGGTCTTTCTTTCTGCCACTTAATTCAGTCTTTGTACACATCAGAACAGTTAAAATGATCAATCAGTCAACACATTTTCCCACTCTACAGCAGCTTAATGGTAAGTCTTTGAACTTGGGGCCCATTTTTTGAGTCATGTTTAACAGTACAAGTGTGCCTCTGACTTTAGTAATTTATACATTGATATATATACATTGTAACAATGTGATCAACTGAGTCTGCTGTAGCATTTTATTGTAATCATGGATCTTAAAGCAGATGGTCTTACACTGTATCCCTTAAATTTTCTGTTCCTATAAAAAGGGGAGGGGGTCATTAGAATGCAGCATTAATTACAGAATATATGGTATCTCCATTCGAGACATGATCAAAACATGTAAACTATTACAATATCTTGATTATAGAGAGAAAAAAATAAAATATTTACATTTATGTTATTAATTTCAAAGGTTTACATAAAAGAGAACATCTTTTCGATTCCATTTACTTGACCAATATTCCATAACACTCACTTATGTAAAAAATAAATCTTAATGTTTGATACTTAACAAAATAAACTGTTTCTTACCATTACAGAATGTCATGATTAATAATATATTATTTTCTTCAATTAAAAACTAAAATAATAACCATTATACAATTTGCATGAATATAGCCTTTGCGACATGAAATGGAATTTCGACATGCAAACTGGATTTTTGTCTGTAATTAGTTTTTTGATTTTGCCTACAATAAACAAATTTATTAGCAACATAACACACTATGTTTCAAATATTAAATGAAAGCACAATTTTGTTTTATAAATTTATTTCCCAAACAGATACCCACTTTCACTGATATTATTCCATTTTGCATTAAAACTTCAACTAAACAACAAAAATATTTTGTAAGGTTCATGACTGAGTAACTTAAGAATCATTAATTATTATACTACCTGTCCCCCATCACTGCAGCTTGGAACCTTCTACTGACTTTTAAAATGAAAACCATTGTAGATTTAAAAACTGTCATTTTTCATTTAGCTTTCTAAAATGACTGTTGCAAGGGGGCCACTAACAGTTATCTCCTTCATGTTTCAATCCAAATAGAAGATTCTTCATGAAGATGACCACCATATCTGCATGTTGAGTATTTTTCTGACAACAGGAGTGATATAATCCATCATCTTTGATATGCGACTAATAATTTCATAAATTTGGGAGTTACATTTCATTAAAAATTTGCCCCTTTTTATTTTGTTCAATTGTTTTGGAAATATTAAAACATTGCAAATATTGGAAGTACATTGCAGCTTTTTTCAGCATTTTTCTACTACGGGTTACTAGAAACAATGAAATACTCAAAAACCAAAATACACACTGAAATACACATATTTTGTATTGACTCATGAAGATAAATGTATTATTATTACAACGTGTTTGAATAATGATTAAAAAGCAAATTAAATTTTAGTTGTTTTTTTTAATAGGAATTAACATTTTTCTATTTATCCCTCCATTCATGCAATGAAGTCACTCAGCTGTACTTGATTGGACAGCTTTTACCTCATTTTGTATGTCTGTTAAGCCTTTATTTACTTTAAAACACATAAGTATATGATAATTCCACCGAAAACATGTAAATATACATTCTTAATTCTCACAATCATAATCTCACTCCTATATTTTAAGTTCTGACCAATTCACAATTTATCATGCCTGCCCCATTGAGTAAAAATCAAGTACGATCTAGTGATGTCTTTACGTGGACTGCACCCGAAATTAGTAAAAAGTATATAATTCAGATCACAATCACTTAAATCAAAGTTTGATTTGCTTATTATTATTATTAGAAAATTACAGATAATAGTACAGGAGTGAACACCAATATATACACTTAAAAGATGTCAATAATTGTGTACTTCAGTTTTGTAGCATATTTTGGCGTTTCAAGTAATCACTCAACTACCATCACTGTTTAACCAACTGAAATATATCATATGTCAACAAAACTTTAAAACGCATCCACTTGCTTGTGGAAGGAATCAGGAAAAGATATCCGTGTATAGTATGACTAAAGCAATATGACTTTAATCTGTGGAACAGTGTCACGTTCCTTTGTCAGTCGATTGGAAAACACGCTACACAACACCGTTTGTGCTGGCAGTAAGATGTCACATCATAAATATTAGGGTAGACTAGTCCTACAACGTAAGCCCCATCACCCCGATATTTTTCTTCTGGGTGGTGTAGCACTTAAACAAAAACATTATGTGCTATGTCTTACATTGTAGGACTAAGGGTAGACTAGTGTTACATTGTAGGACGATGATTGCTCCCAATTCATTGGGAAGGCTGTTCCGGACTCCAGTGGCCTCAAATTAAAAAAAGGTTTACTGCACCTTGTGGTCTGTACCCTTGGTATTGTCACAACAAATCTTCCCACAGCCTTTATTTAGAAAAATAAATTATCCAAGCGCACCCATTGATGTTTAGAATCCGGGGGCTAATATCTCGATAACAGAGGTGAATTTGTCTTTATTACGCTAACCTTTAAAGGATCATTTATGGGTCACTTTTAAACTTTTGCATAATAAGTAAACATTCACGTCCATTCGCGAGATATAAGCACTATGGCGACAATTGGTACGCGATCAAAAGTATCAAGTTTTCGCAGTTGAAATGATTTCACATCTATGAGAATATTCCTTTGTTCAATGTTATGCTCATATTCAACACATTTATTTATAATTTGATCACTTATTAATACAACAGTACTTACGCTGGACATATCTAGATTACTTATAGGTGAACAAAATCAAAGAAACAGCAGTTTTGTAGGAAAAAAAATTGTCGTGTCAATAATTGTGTTTTGAAAAACGACATTCGAAACTGACCAATGACGTAGGAGCGTCAATAGGGTCGTTGAAGGCAAACTTATTTTGTGTGGATAATTTTGCCTATATGCATATGTCAAGTTTATTATTTAAAAATATGATTCAAAAATTGCTTTTATTTTGCTTCTAACAATTATTTTTTAGAAGAATAGCTAATTAGATAGACTGTATCAATATCTATCTATAATTTAATACAGCAAAAAACGGTGAAATATCAACAAACCAGTCTGTACATTTTTTTAAATTGTTGATTAGTAGTCGTTAAGTACATGTATATCGATAATTTTAACAGGTAATATTTGTAATTACACCAATCCATTCATATAAGGACAAAACAACACTAAAACACAAAAGTCAATACACAGTTATTGGGATTTGTTTTGCACACCAACTCATGTAATGGTTTGAAAACATCATAAAGTTACTTTTTTAAAGTGCTGATACGACATTATAAAACAAAAAAAAAAACAAAAAAAAAAATGTATGGCACTGTAACATCGTTATATATTCCTGTGTTGTTCCGAGTTAAGTCTTGCTTTTTATTAAGTCGTTCAGTAGCTAATGAAGCTTAATTTTACATTTGACCTATCTAAAAAGTAACTTAAAGAAATATTTCGAACGACGGCTTACACGTACACTGTTAAAAGTTCAAGTTGTAAGAGTTAAGTTGCACCAGAGAAAGCAGTGGGTTTTTATTAGAGATTTATGGGAATCATTATTAGAGACACTAACACGCCAGTCAGTTACTCACGACGGTTTAAAATATCCAATGTGGATCGAGTTCAGTATACTGGAGTGTTTTGGTATCGTGGATCTTAAAGTTTGCGTTCGGGGATTACGTAAATTAAAACACTGACATTCAAGATATTAAATTTTTCTATTTGTTTTTCTTTGCTGTATACTAAAATCCATTTAATTTCCAGTTTAATTCAGATAACTGCGGGATACGATCGATAAACAGACGCCATGTAGACTCAAGGTTAAGCAAAGGGAGTTACTCTGATATCTTGGTAATAACAAAAATATATTTTTACTATGGCATATACTTGTCCTAATGTTGGGAACTTGATGTATATGCGGCAAAAAGTATAAATCGCTTCAAATATGGATGCCACTTCCGTGGCACTCATTCTGCCACCTGTGCCGTCCAAAAAAAAAAAAAAAAATTATCAGAGAAAATTAAAGAAATGCATCTTTAACCATATATATGACGGGGAGAGTAACGCCGAGATTGTCGCTAAGAATGGACCACCAATATGAGCATGAAAGTACATGTAAAACTCAGACTGTTTAAACAATTCTCATGGCTTCAGTGAAAAGTAATAAATCGTGTACAACAAAGTTTTAAAGTCAACACCTATTAGTTGCGAAAGTCACCAAAAAAAACCCAACAACCGTCCATACTTCACATTTTGACTTATTTGCTACCATAGAGTCGATCTCTTGGAACTTGACAAATACTTTAATCATGTGATCTAATTCTTGCATAACTTTCATTGGACATTGTCAGACGACAAGCTGGTTAAACGATTTGTTACAGTGATGGCGATTTTAAGAGGATATAGATTTTATTTGAGAACATGGGGTACGGCCATTGTTTGGAAGCAGCGATATTCATGGGTGTTTTTTTTATAATAATGTACTCATCTGCAATCTCAATATTTTCCCGAAATTAACTGCTGATGCAGAACTAGTAACTTATGGTCATGTTGTGTATATAAGATAAGTACACGATAGGTGACGCTATACAGAAAAAAAATAATAAAAAATACCACGATACCATAGAATCCACGATATAATATGAACATACAATACACCGGCAAAATTAACTTCTTCGAAAATTATTGACAAAATTCAACACGTCCAACATTCGCACGACGAATTTTACATCACCGATAGAACAGCAGCTATTTAAATAACACACATTTTACCTCCAAGAGGTAGCCAATGACGCAAAGTTTTATCTCGGTGGATGAACTTCGCAAAAACAAACGAAGTATCGTTCAGGTTGTCAACAACCAAGATCAGTTAAATATGTTTAGCAAGAGCCATCGCAGTGGCTCGAACGTATGTTGAGAAGATCTATACAACTGAATGGAGATGATCATGGAATCGCACTAAACAATCTGACAGAAGTAGAATTCCTTTTACAGTAAGCTGGTATTTCCACAGAGATTTTGTGTAGAGTTCCTGAAATGCAGAAGCGTTAGGACGTGTTGGTACCTCGTTATGTTATATTTTAAAAGTATACCCTCAAGTAGTTCGCAGTGATTTTGTGTTTTGAGGACCAACATTTCCCTGATGAAAAATACATTAATGTTTATCATCATCAGGATCATTTCGATGCTGCTACAAGTATCACGGTATTTCTTAAATACGAACATTGTTGCGAGAAATGTGACCAGGAATTTAGCCATCGACACCAACATATTCATTATGGAGAGAGATGACACGGGTATTTAGCTTGCATTCCTGAAAGAAAAGATATAATTCATTGCTCTCCTAGCAGGCGAACATTAGTCAGTCCAACGTGTTAAGAACGACATCGCGTGAAACAATTACAACAAAATGTTTGTGAACTACTGAGAGTGTTCTCCACGAATAACCAAAAGTCACACGTTTATCCAGGAAATAATATAGATGTTGCTTTTGTGACCAACTTGTCGACTTTAGTCATCAGTATTACAGTCACAGAAATGAGAGTGAACTTGAGGAAGTATTCAGTGACGCGTAGAACAAGAATTAAAAAAAATATGTGGATTGAAATTTAGTATATACTTTCAAGTTCACAAGACTGAAATTCATAGCCCTAATTTTTGCGTAGCTCATCGTGTTTATGGTGGTAGTATTCAAGAACCTTTATTTATTTTTGTTCACTGTCCAAATTGTGGTAAGATTTCAGGAAGACAAGAACAACATCTTTCTGGATTCTGTATTCCTGTTGATATTGCTGAATGGAGTTTAGACCCTACCAACGACACTCGGAGCGAAGAGGAAGTCTAGCGTTATGGGAACTGTCATCGATACGTTACAGCCATGGATCACAATTTCTCGGGATAAGAAGAACAACTTCTTTTTAAATACTATTCAGAACAAGGCGCTGAATTTTCTGCAGCGTCCATGAACGTTGCCCAAATCATTTATATGAAAGTGGATAGCGTGCGACTAAAAAATTCCATGGGTTATTTGGCTATAACTTTGAGTAGGATGTCTCAAACGCTGGAAGAGAGAAATGGCTAAGGGCTATTTTCCACCTTTTTTGAATACCGAAATTAATCAACACGCTGTTCTCCCGCATTTGCCTGAGGTACGTTACTACGACCACGACGGTATGCACACAGAACAACAAGAAGCTTTCTATGTTTGGTACCAACTTAACACGTCAGATTCTCATGATTATCAAGAAAATATGTTGATAAATTGTCGATCCGATTTAGGCATTTTACGACGGTGTTGTGGAAAATTACGACAATTATTTCTGGATCACATAGGTATAGATCTTTTCCACCATTGCCAAAGTGCGTAGTCTAGTCTATTGAGAAAAGTTCATGCCCGAGAACAAACCAGCCATCATACAACCTCAGTATTCACTCTATTACTTGTTTGAAACTGAAGGTAAGTGGATACAACTTGCCAAAATCGGCGCAGACAAGAAAAATTGGAACTCTTTCCGTGGATGGTTGGGATTTTAGAAAACCAACAGATAATCTTCGAATTTCATGGATGTTTATTTCATGGAAGCCGTACCTCTTTGACTCAACGAGACCTGAAAAAATTCCTTTTCTTACTCAGAGTTCGCCATGGAAGGGTTGTACGGAGAGAGAGAGAGAGAGAGAGAGAGAGAGAGAGAGAGAGAGAGAGAGAGGGTCCAACAGCCCAAATGGACCGTGAAGATATATTTTTCAATTGATTGACTTGATTAGCGGATAATACAATACACAGCAAGATAGCATTATCATATTAGCATATAATATACAACGAAACATAGTAAGAAAGGAAATTACATACGGACTCATATGCCGATCAATGAAAATGACGTAAGCAGGTTATTTTTTTTCAAAATATCCCAGTAGGGAGAAGGAGATTTTTGCAACATTAGAGGTAATAATATGAAGAGAAAACCATACCTTATGTAATTTATATTCATTTTGAAGTAGAGATTAGTCAAAATATTTACAAGATATCTAAATATACGACCGTGTTTCTATGATTAAAAGCTTTATTAATGTAAGTGGACAAATTCTTCAAAATTCTGCTATTCTGGGTATTCACAAGTTCTTTGAATATTTATATGCGAAAAGCTAAAAGTCTATTTCCCCCACCCTGCCTAGTTCTCAGCGCTTCCCTTTTCAGACACGGGATTTTCATTACCACATCTTAAACCACAGTCTAGGTTTCAACTGTCCTGTCATCTATTGTCCTGTAGTGACATTTGGCTATTTCTATGTCAAGTGTTACTTTGTATTGTCCTGGTTACGGTGGGCTGCATGTTACATTTGCTTTTTGATATCATATAAACGACGACATATTTTAGAAAGTCAAGGACAACCAAGTTATAAAAATGTGGGGATACAAATACGATCAACGTTTGAAAACTGATCCAGAATTTAAATGCACTTCCGAAGATTACCATGTGGGGGGCCTTTGAATCCACGTGATAGTTTATTGGGACGTCGAACCAACGCTACACGCTGTTTGTACGAAGTGGGCGGATCTAAAAGAGATCAAATTAAAATACATCGATATGTGTTCTGTTGTATCTTTCGGTGTGCAAATATGTCTAATTATCAACTGGACACTGAACTTTTTACAGAACGCATCGACGTGGATCACATTCACCGATACAAAGGTTTGATCAAATGCAACGTTTTCCCACGGACGAAAATGCACAATCCTATTTTACCTCATCAATGCGACATAAAACTGACGTTTCCTTTATGCCGTACCTGTGGTGATGCAAGTAACAAGACCAGCCTTGTCGCCAAAATGGTCAAAAACGAGCCTTGACGGGAATGTCAGTTAGTCTCGAAGAGTTTCGTGCTCTCGATAGCTGATACCAACTGTTTAAAGTATACGGAATTTGACACTTTCCTACCACAGAGCAGTGCAAAGAAGACGATGACAACGACTCCAATGAAGGAATTTTGTACAGGCTACGTTAATGAAGTTCTAAAATTAAGTAGGAATCTGGTGACTATTCTGTTTTGATGTACCTCTCCAGAAAAAAAGAGATATAGATCTTTCGAAGGCGTAACTTTCGCAAACGTGGGGAAAAAAAAAAAAAAGAACAAGGACGACCATCGTGTGCAAAGTAGTGTTAAATTGTTTGTTGGGAAAATTGGCTCAACGTTCGATATTGCCAAAGACGGAATACTTGGCAGATCCATACTTTCGACTCGATAATAAAGGAAACTGTTTTAAACACGTGGACGTCATACGTAAAGATTTGTTCTTGGTGAATTAAGAAGAAGTAACAGTATTTGCAGCCATCAAAGAATTTGGTTATGTCACCGCTGCAGCGTATGTGATAGCCAATTCCCGTTTAATAAAAATGTATTCTGTTTTGGAACCTTTAGGAAATCGAGTTCTTTAGTTTGACATCGATACTTGCATCCACATCGATCGCCCTGTAGCTATTACCCGTGCATCAAATACTAGCGTTTTTAGAAGCTTGGAACGATTAACATCTTGAATATACTATTCTGAAGTTTGCCTGTGATGGACCCAAAATTTATGGGTTGCACCAAGACAAACAAGGAAAACTTCGTACTAAATGTAAAGTGAAAGTTACTGATACTAAACAATCGTTCCAGTACGTGATCTTTTTAAAAGAGGCCTTGAAGTCAGAACAAGGTCAAGACTTTCGTGTGAAAATATTGAGTCTCACAACATTGTAAGTTTGCAAAATCACCAAATCGTCGGTCGACCTTTCAAAAAGTATATCAGTTTGTCTACCAGAAGCGAGTGGTACGTCCCGACCACACATTGTTATCTCAAGGACACGCCGATCTCCAGTACAAAATCTCGAGAGTTCCAATACAGAAAGATTTATTTTCAGTACAAACGTTCACTGATAATATTGAATTGGACACAGTATCTGTGTGATGGACCCACTGTGGACTACAATTTGAACGAAGTTGAATGTGACGATATACCTTGCGACCAAATGGATGCCATACTCGGCGACATAAGCGATGCAGCACGACCTTGCCGCCCTACTAGTGAAAGCGATGCCATATGTGTGCCATTCAATGAATATCATCCATGCACTCACAATCCACGCTGGATATCAATATCTCATAAAGTTTTACAAATCAAAGAACAATACACACCACATGCTGCTTTGCTTGTATATTGTTATTTTTAAAGTCAATTGAAGACGTTCAGGATCTGGCCTAAAGATCTGGATGGATTACCTACTACTCTAACGATAGCCCGGTGCGGTGTTTTAGTTATGGCGTAAAGATCCACGAATGGCGGTATAACGATTCAGTTTTACCACAGCATGGCAGATCGTGTCTGTGCTGTCGCTATATTCCCTTGGTGGGCCATGATTATTAAACTCGTGCATCCTTTAGAAGAGATAGTTTCTCGTTTACCTTAGGACCCGCGAGAAAGCATATACAGAGAGTTTATACAGTTTGAAGCAAACCGCAAAGAACAACAGCATCCTTTACGATAGAGACGTTTCAGACATTGGTATTTGAATACTATTAAAAGCTGATTAGTTTGAAAATGTTCAAATGGTCAGACATTGATCAACTACTACTCAGAGCATGTAAGATTTTGAATTGTACAACTTATACATCAAGTTTTGCAGTGATAGTTATGATTTCGTAAGACGAAATCCTGAAAAAAAGTTTAAAACTGAAAGGATTACACAAAACTTTTAAAAGAAGTTTCGCCTCGATTCCAAAGTCCTTTACGACGTATGATGTGTGTGGTGAGATAATGGATGTATTTCTTCCTTATGCTTTACCAGCAAAGTCCATTTGGCATATGTGTGAATATTTCATCAAAAATGCCATTCTTGTAAATGGATAGTTTCAAAGAGCACATTCAGAATCTAATACTTGAGCGGTGAGAATACGCTTACAGAGAGTTTGTCAAGATTCATGTGAAAAGCAAACTCAGTACTATTTCTATATTTAAAAAAAAAAAAACTCTACGAGGATATCAAAGCTCCCGATGCCACGACTTGTGTCTTCATTGTTACAAAAAATTCGGTGGAAGGAAGTCAACGACAGCGTTCAAGACTTAGTGGATTACCAACAACTTTTAAAAGAAGTAATTACGTAAGTCGAAGCGATTTCATTGATGGTTCGGACGATATGTGGTGCATGTGTTAATGACTACCTTTACTGGATTTCGTTTATCAGCCGATACAGTGAAGAACATTTATGAACAGTACAGGCAAAGACATAACCACAAACACGTTATCTGTGCACGAAAAACTCGGTATATTTAAAGCGTTCCGAATAATCGATTGCTGGACCTTTATAGAAGGAGCGAGGAGATGATGAAGAAAAAGATTAGAAAAGGACACACGTTTCTTGAAAGACAGCACACTTGTATCCTTGAACCTTATGGAAGGAGGAAATTCAGTTTTGGTGTCTAACAAACGCTGAATGGAACTACATAGTTCGTACAAACAATTGACACTATATCTACCTCCTAATCCTAAGTATTATCTCCTAATCCTAGATGTCACACTTACAACAATGATTACAATCCTTGATGGATTGAAAAAAAGAAAAAACGATTACAGAAACAGCCACAGGGATGGAAGTAGAAATAGTCGCAAGAAAAGTGTTTTAAACACCCTCCCGTTTGTTTGTACCCCCACCCACCCACACTCCGATTCAAATTCAAAGCAAATCAACCACCAAGGATATAAAAAAATGCACAAAACTTAGTAATTTCATTCATTGGTTTATAATTTCTAACCTGAATATCGCCAAGGAGCCCCAAGCACTGTTTACATTAAAGAATGAAATATTCCTTAAATGGACAAAATTTATATTCAACTAAAATTTCATTTGTATTGTTTGAACAGTTTGTGGGATAATTTTGCATAAACAGTTTGACAGAAAGTGCTGGAAAAAATGGACGAGAAACAAATCGAGAAGACACATTAAAATTTTTGTAAATGTTTGACTGAGAAAAATTTCCAAGCCATTGTTTTAATTGATGTTGTAATTTATACTCTGACATCATTTGTTACCGGCTTTCTTCTGACAGATTATTCAGACGGTTTCCAGAACGAAGTTAAAGCTGATCGCCTGATACAAAACGGTTTCAGTGACTTCACTGGATTTTATTTGTTAAGCTGGAACTATTTCTATCTGCACTGAGTGCTAGCTTGATAACTTCAAGCAAATTAATTTCAAAAACCAACAGTAGATAAATGTAAAACAAAACCACGTCGTGCCATCGGCACATCTTCTTTTTATGATACATTTGGCAACTGAGCCTTTACTAAAACAAAAGTCAACAGTGGGAATAAATGCTTAATAAATGTCTAATAGCTGCAAGCGTTTCCATTGTCAAGAATCTGTTCTTGAACATCTGGCCTGATGTTCATCTGCAAAACACGTACCATTTTGGGAATTAACCGAGTCTCGTTCAGAGAGTTTAAATTATTTGATTCACATCGGATAGGAGACGATCATGATCTGAATGTCTAGGAGCTAGTCCAGTTTGAAACATCATCGACCCCATCGCATGGTAGAAATCATCCGGTTACCTTGGGTCGTCAGTTAAAATTCTACATACATACATACATACATACGTGTGTGTGTGTGTGTGTGTGTGTGTGTGTGTCAAAACAACCCGACTATTTCCTAGAGTAAGTTTTCTTTACAGTTAGATGGTTAAATGTATGCCCTGGAAAAGCTTAAAATGCAAGAGCCTCAGTGAGCATCGCCCCCTGGGTTCTATTGAAGTTTCAGTCCCACAGATCCCTCCCCTACTTGTCTATGCCCACCCACTCTCTCACCACCACTAAGAACGAATAAAATAAAATTTAATTAGAAGAAAAAGTAAGAAGAAGAAACGATCCGCCCCTGTAAAGTCTGTACAAAATGCAAGGGTCATGGTTTCCACAGTTTTTAGTGATAGTATTGTATTATTTCTTAATAAAATAAAGTAAACTATTTCAATTTTGTACAAAGGTGAATCATCTGCTTTGAAAATATTGTACGATTATACTGGCAATGCAAGATAAACTGCCTTAAATTATTTCATTTGATGTGCATACAAAACTACGCCATTATATAAAATAAAATCGAGTTTTGTTTACCTGAACGCAGTTTTGAACAGCTCAACGTTCCAGTTGCACAATGAGAAATGGCATATTTTAAACAATTTTATCTGTCACATTTGCATACGTTTTTCACACAGTCTAAATTACCTGTTTAATGATATAGATAAGTCTGGTCCAAATCAGCCTGCAGACGCAACTGTATTTCTCAATTACAAAACGACACCTTGATTTGAATAATTGTGATTAACAACCTACATTAATAAGAATAATAGCTAAGCGCACACTCATTGTAGGTTTAGACGGTCAAAACTTCGAAATCGATAGTGTTGAGTCTCAGTATTGTAAATACTTCTAGCATCCGCTAAGCCAGATACCTACCGAAATGTTCCAAATGATACTGTCAGTGACACGGAGGCTCGTTAAAAAAAAATTAATTAAGAGCATCGGTCAATGGATAGAGGACCGGAGTTCCAAACCTTTAAAAACACTTTGCACCAATGCCGTTGTTATCGGTCGATTTACTATCCAATTTTGGATATTATCCATACGCCGATTAATGTGGCGTGATAACTGTAAACCTCGTCATGGACAATTAAGTAACCGAATGCGTCAAACAAGAGCACAATTTAAGTATGCTCTTAGATTATGCAAGAAAGATGAAGTAAAACATAGAGCAGACTCGCTAGCACAAAAATTTGAAAATGTCGACCAACGTGAATTCTGGAAGCAAGTTAAACAAAGTACTACGACAACTTCCAATAAATTACCAATCTGCATTGATGGGAACCATGGTCAAAATAATATATGCAACATGTGGAAAAATCATTTTGAAGACTTACTCAATAGTGTTAAAAACGATTCGAATAAGAAGCGTGTTACTTCAGCATTGAATACCCCTTCTGCTCATATTGAGATAATCACATTATCTGAGATCCAAAATGCAATAACAAGACAAAAAGGTGGTAAATGTCCAGGATCAGATTTTTATATGTGGAACATTTTAAATTTTCAGATACTAGACTTCATGGGCTATTAATGATTTTATTTAATTGTATGTTTGTGCATAACTTTGTACCAGATGATTTCACAAAAGTTACAATTATACCGCTACTAAAAAGCAAAATTGGTAACCTGGCAAGTGAAATCCCGCTGAATGAAATACTGCCCCCTCATTGGTTTATAACTTATTTTCAGTTGGTCAATGAGAAGGGAGCATTCCATTCAGCGCGTTGTTCTTGCATATTAAGCATGCGCGATCAGGGCCATGTCGGGCAGTAGTACCGTGGGAAAATGGTCTGGCATTCCTTAAAGATATGATAGTAAGCCAAACTTCGGTTACGCATACAAAGTCGAATGCCTGAGCTAAACATCGGTACCAAATTTATTACGCTACGCGAAATGTAGCATGAAATATCAGCGTTTATTCTTAAATAGGTTGCGCGAGAAAGGAGAGAAGTGTCCTCCCTTGTAGTTATTATATAGTACATGTATGACAGGTAAATTGTAAGCAACGATAAGAGCCCCTGTGGGCACACTGTAGTTTTGTATTTTGCATTGTGTTTACCTTTTTAAAGAAAAAAAAATCCCATATTCTCCTGACTACTTATACTGACTGTTTAAAAAAGACACTGTCTGTCTTACGCATTTTACAAATAACTTTTAAATCCGTTTATATTGGTGGATGATTAAAGGGTATAATTCGAGTTACAGAGTATACAGCTTGGCCTTGCATCAGATGTGCGAATTTCAAACGACTGTCCGCTCCGCTTGGTCGTTTTTCACTTCTGGACTTCAGTGGTAGGTTGTATTTTGTAACTCATTCATTCCACTTTCAGAAGCTGTGTTGTCTAGTCTGGCAAAATTTGTTCCCGTACTTTAATAACTGCTAAAGATAGTGTTACGATTCTATGGTCTTAAACTAAGTAACAGAAAAAGCGAAAACCAACAAACTTTTTAAAACTCAACAAATAAGTTATTTGTCTAGAATACAAAAAGAAAATTTAAAATAAACTCAGTATTGTGACTTAAATCCAAACTGTCCTAAAAGTTCTATCACAAGTCTAAATGTATAAAGTTCCAAGTGGATTCCATTGGTAAAATACAGATATAAGTAGTGAGTGGGGCCGAGATAGGGTCACATATGGTCTAATGTTAAATTTGGTCGTTTGTACTATTGGGTCAAAATTTATGGGGTCACGTAGACTCCTATGTTAAACTTGGTCGTTTGCACTATGGGGTCAAATGGGACTTTAACATGGGTCACTCTAGGGTCAATGGGAATTGACGTCACGGTACTGGACACTGGCAACAATGTTGCAAGTTTCTGACCTCAATCGGGTGGGACAGTGAGGCAAGGGGCTGACCTGAATACGAGATACTCTAGTGACAAATAGAGACATAGACATAGAGACGCGGTTAGAGACAGGGTTAGAGACATAGACAGAGACATAGACATGTGACACAAACATAGATTTATGAACATAAATATATCACACAAAAATCTACTAAAACTTTTTTAGGCAAGAGAGAATAGATATCTTTCGAGGCAATGGAGTGGCCCTGAAAAGGGCCTTTGGTTTTTTGTTAACACTATTCAGTTAACTTAGAGGGCATCGCACGGATCTTCTCTTCCTCAAACTTCTCTGACCTCTGGACTGTAGATTAAGACTCTCTTCAGACATCCTTGTCTCTCCACATAGATCCTTCGTTTCCAAAGAGCTGTATCAGTCATCTGGGTAATTGCCCATGATGATCTGACATACATGGGATAATGCGGGTTGAACATCATCGACGATAGGAGGGTAGACGATTCTACGTTAGTCCACATTTTTGTGACGGAAACAGGTGAATGGAATCAGGTGAACCGCGGTTATTTATAGTGGAAGAGCGGATCGAAACGGATTGAGTTCTTTCACCAATCCTAACACACGTTACAAAATTCAGTCAGAGTGCAGAGTCTGTCTTCCAATCGGAAGAGTGCTACCTGTAACGTCACATTCCCTATATAGGTGCGCTAGCGTCTATGCGCAGTGAATCAGTGCGACAGAGTTAGAACATGACGGAAACTAAGAAGACGATGAATTGGGGTGCACCGGCCGTGAAGACGAGAAGTGATGGCATAGCAGCGGCTACCAAAGTAAATACAGTCCTGCTTCCAGAAGAGAGCGATTTTAATTGGGATTTAGTGGACTTTCTCTCTTCTTCACAAGAATTTGTTCCGGTACCAATACCTTCACCACCTTCTCCTTCCTTACAGTACGTCGAGAATTTTAAACAGAGACAGAAAGAAGAATTGGAGAAATTTTTGCAACAGCAGAAAGAAGCAGAACAAGCCTTTCTCATTCAACAGCAACAGCCAGAATAAGAAGAGCAAGAAGAAAACGACAGGAAGAAGAAGAAGCAGAGAACAAACAAGGTCTAGGAGAGAAGGAGGAAGATGAAAGTCAAACGGTGACGGTACTCTTAGACATTTTGGCAGAGATAAGGAGTCTGAAACAAATATATCAAACTTCTTTAATGCGACCCAAGAAAAAAGACCTTCCCGAGCCAAACAGTCCAACCCCGTCCACACATCTACTACGCCTGAGATACCATCACTAGTGATCTCTACCAAATCATCGACAGTAGCAGGTCCAGAAGTAGGTCTTGGCCGTGGCAAAGGGAAAAAGGCAGATAAAGCTCATTACTTCCCGTTCCTGAGTTTGTTTTTTGAAGAAAAAACACACACACACACACACACACACACACACACACACACACAACAGTCCTTTTCGGGGCCATCCATCTCTCTCGAAAAGAGACTACTCAGTGCTTGCCAAAATCAATTAAACTCAAAATCCCTTTTTCCCCATGACGGACGTGTGTGAGTGCGTGAGTGTAGGTCCTTATTATAAAAATCAAAACCAAGAGACACTTACGTTTTTCTTTCTGGTATATTCTCTGGTTCAAATTTACAATCCAATCTCATAACACATCACTTTAAAAAGTTCATTTTTCTTCCTTGTCTTTTCACTCTCTCCTTTTTTAGAATTTCTTCACTGTCACAGGTTTATTCTCTTCTTCCTCACTTTCTTCTCGTCCTCTTTTCTTCTCTTTCTTCTCTTTATGGACGTGTCTGGGTTCTTCCTTTTCGGAGGATACCTCTTCTTCCTGATCGGAACCCCTCTATACCTTCTGCTCCTGTTGTTTCTTAGGGCAGTCTGAAACCAATGTCCTTTCACTTGACAATGATAACAGGTATCTTGACCTTTGTCTCTTTTAACCCTTGTCTTCCTTTGACGTTGTGGACATTCTGAAGACCAATGCCCTTTCTTCTGACAGATATTGCAAGGATATTGACTTTTATCTCGAAAGGAGGGGGAGTAGTCCGTCGGCTTCTCTGAAGAAAACCTTCGTATGACACCTCTCAAAGCTCTGATCAGAAGTTCGATCTGTGTTGGGTCTTCCATCTTTCATGTAGGATTGAGAGTGAAATGAATACTTTGAGGAAGACACTAACCATTTATATGGGGAAGACACTGGCCTTACATTGATACATAGGGGAGCATGACGTTTAAATCTATTCATTTGACATTTTGCAATCAAGATGAAACGATCGCATCATTTCGTGAATAAAGGAGAAGAAAGTAAGAGGCAGAAACGTGACCTATCGCCTCGCACAGTAACTGAAGTCTTGGCTCAAATTCGTGCCAGCGAATTTGAAGATGACATGAGTGAGCCAGAATCCAGACCCAGAGAGTCTTTGTCAAACCAGAGTCCATCACCAGTAACCCCTGAAAACTACTACCACATTCGAGAGACAGATAAACGCTCCTCTAGAACATTTACAACCACAGCCAACACGTACACGGTGAAGTTTAAAGATTTCAAGTCAGACGTGCCGCTGAAGAAAACAGAAGAGTTCATAACCGATTTGTGGGATTCTTTGTTAACTACACTGAATCGACAATGTGAATCCAAAAAAAAGACGATATCTTGACACTCGAAATTTATCACGACAGTTTGAAGTCACCTGTTTGGATCGAGTTTAGCAGCACAGCAAAATTGACATCTTCCAAAGTCATCGATAAGATTCAACACGTGCAGCAGTCCAACGATAAGTTTCACATCACTGATGGTAAAGCGACATTGTACATGGCCCACGTTTCACTTCCCAAAGGGACCGGAAAACGGAAAAGGTGTTACAGGTGGACGACCTTCGCAGCATCGTTCAAATTAACAACACTCAAGACAAGATGTGTTTAGCCCGTGCCATCGTGGTGGGATGAACGTATTCCGACAAGAACGACACGGCAGAATGGAAAAGAGCCTGGTAAACTATTCGACAATCGGACCGAGCCAAACAACAAAGAGAAGCAGAACTCCTGTTACAGCAAGCTGTTCTATCTAAAGACACCCCCTGTGGCCCTGAAATGCAAAAATTGCGAGACGTCTTAGCTCCATCTTGCACGTTGAACGTACACCCTCAAGAAGTGCGCGGACCTCTGTTGTTTCGAGGCAAAAATTTCAAATACTGAAATTACATTCACGTCTATCATCACGATGAATATTTCGATGCCATTACCAGTATCACCGGATTCCTGGGATACAGTTATTAGTGTGAGAAATGTGACTATGGGTATAACAATCGAGAGCAACACAAGCACTGTGGAGCGAAATGTCCAGGATGTTTGGCCTCTAAACCCTGCCTTGACGAAGGACAATAAACGAGTGCATTGCTCAGATTGTCAGCGCACGTATGTCAGCCCAACCTGTTACCAACATCTCAAGACGCAAGGTACATAGCAGAAAAGTGTTTGTGAACTTCTGAAATTTTGTTCTGCTTGTGGACAATTTATACGTACCAATAGTGCCAAGGCACATATTTGTCCAGGAAAGAAACGATGTCACATTTGTCACCAAATCGTGGAATTGGAACACGAATGCTACATTAAAAAATACCAACCCCAACATGAGGAAGATGAAGAAGATGACCAGAAGAAGAAAGACCATTTCATCTTTTTCGATTTCGAATGCATGCAAAGAGACTGGCATTGACATTCCTAATTTCTGCGTGGCTCACCGAGTGTGCGAGAAGTGCATCCAAGAACCTATCTTTTGCCATTGCACCCACTGTAGCAAGACTTCGGGAGAACGTGAAAAAAATCTTTCGAGGACCTAACACGCTGACCAATTATACCCAATGCATCTTAGACCCTATCGACGAGACGAGGAGCCAAAAGGACATCGAACGTTACGGAGATTGTCATCGTTATGCCATGGTGATGGCTCATACTTTCTCGGGATACGATGGACAGTTTCTTTTGAAATACTATACGGAACAAATTACCGAACACCCTAAAGTCACCTAGAACGGAGCCAAAATCATCTCCATGCAAGTGGGACAAGTGCAGTTTAAAGATTCGATGATTTACTTTTCCATGCCATTGAGTCGAATGCTTAAAACATTTAGAATGACAGAAATGGCCAAAGGCTATTTTTCGCACTTTTCAATACCGAAGCCAATCAACATGCCGTTTTCTCCATTTGCCTGATGCTCACTACTACGACCCCGACAACATGCGCACCGAACAACGAGAAGCTTTCTACGCTTGATACCACACTCACGCTTCGGACCCCTTCGACTTTCAGGAAGAAATGTTAAAGTAGTGTCGTTCCGACGTGGACATTTTACGGCTATGTTGTGGAAAATGTCGAGAATTGTTCATGGAGCACGGAGGGATCGATCTTTTGAAAAACGCCTGCACCATTGCCAAAGCGTGTTCCTTAGTGTACCGCAAACGATTTATGCCCTAGAAGAGTTAGAACAAAGGATACCAAGTGGTGGAAATGTGGGAACACGAGTACGATTACCGTCTGAAAACCGATCCCGAATTTAAACGCATCGTGGAAAGTTATAAGCTGGTGGACCCTCTGAACCCGCGGGACAGTTTGTACGGAGGACAGACGAATGCCACCTGTTCGCTGTACCACGCCGACGAGGAGAAAGGAGAAGAAATCAAATACTTGGATGTGTGTTCGCCGTATCCTTACGTGTGCAAATACTGTCACTTTCTCGCAGGGTACCCACAATTACTGACGGAATACATCGACCTGGGCAACATTCGACAATAGGAAGGATTGATTAAATGTAAAGTCTTGCCTTCCACGGACTTGTACCGTCCCGTTTTACCTCACCATTGCCAAGGAAAACTGATGTTTTCCTTGAGCCGTACTTGTGCCGAAACGAGCAACCAAGACCAACATTGTCAGCACACCTAGGAAGAACGCTCCTTGACAGGAACGTGGGTCAGCGTGGAATTGTTTAAAACTCTGGACCTGGGATACCAACTGTTAGAAGTGTACGAAATTTACCGCTTTCCCAAAACAGAACAGTACCACAAGGGTGACGAGACTCAGAAAGGCATTTTCACGGACTACATGAATGCCTTTTTGAAAATGAAACAAGAAGCCAGCCGCTATCCTTCCTGGTGCCACACTCCCGAAGACCAAAATAAATTCAAAGAGAAATACTTTGAGCAGGAAGGCATCACTTTAGACCACGTAGAGAAAAACGAAGGTCGATGATCGTTTGCCAAAGTGATGCTAAATTGCTTGTGGGGAAAAATGGCACAACGACCTTGTTTACCCAAGACTGAGTATTTGACAGAACCCTTTCGCTACTTCCAGATGATTCACGACAAAACCAAATACATGAAACACGTGGACGTCACTCGTGAAGACTTGATCTTAGGTAAGTACAAAAATGAACTGGACTTTGTAGAGGCCGACGAATTTGGAAATGTCATCATTGCAGCCTACGTGACAACCCATGCTTGCTTAAAATTATACGACGCTTTACACCGATTAGGAGATCATGTTCTTTATTTTCACAGAGACAGTTGCATCTACATCGATCGCCTGGGTCACCGACAACCTGACATCGAAGGAGACCGTTTAGGAGCCTGGACGGACGCGCACCCCAACGTCAAGATTCTAAGCTTTGCTAGTGGCGGTTTCAAAATTTGCGGCTACGAATACCGGGACCAACAAGGAGAAGTACACACCGAGTGTAACGCGAAAGGATTGACTCTCAATTATCGCACAAGTCAAGTGGTGAACTTTGGGATATTGAAAGAAGCCTTGCAGTCTGGAGAGGATCAAGATTTTAAAGTGACCACCTACCAACGTCACGAGACTGTACCTTTAGCCACACACCAAATCGTCAGTCGGCCTTTGGAAAAAGTGTATCAAATCGTGTACCAGAAGCGAGTGTGGCTTCCCGACCACTTCACTTTACCGTAGGGACACGTCAATATTGTTCAACATATAAAAAAGGGAAACTTCCAAGACCGATAGTCTATTGTGACTGCCATTGCCAAGCGAGAAAGATAAATCCTAACAAACAAACACCATTCAAGTTCGATGATGCTCAAGTGGAGGTCGATGCTGTGCCTTGCAATTGCAGGGATGCCGTACGCTGTGACCTCATTGATTCAGTACAACATCATGGGAACTTTGCAATGACTACTACTACTATAATATCTACCATGGAAAGTGATGCTGTGCGTGTCAAACCTGACGGATAGGAAAGCGATGACACTCGTGATCGTGTACTCTTTACTGGTTTTTATCCCTCAACGTGAAACCATGCGGCTACCACCCTATGGATGTCATCCATGCCTGAGTAAACTACTGCGGGTTTCACCGTGCCCTCATCGAAATGAACCTGTGAAAGAAGAATATTCGTTCCCTGTGCATTTGTCTGAATACTGCGACTTTAAAAGTCGATTCCAAAACTTCCAAGGAAAATGGCCTAAATATCTGGGAGGACCTACCCCCGAAAACGTAGCCAGAGCTGGATATATCTACTTGGGCGAAGGTGATAAAGTTAAGCGCTTCAGTTGCGGTGTGTCACTTCACGAGTGGAAGGAGAAAGATTCCGCTTACCTGGAACATGCTCGATGGTCTCCGTACTGTCATTATCTACATTTAGTGGACGACCTCAGTAATCTCTTGATGGATACTTTACAAGAGAACATTTGTGGTTTTCCTGTGGAGCTGAGAGAACGCATTTACCGAGAGTTTGTCAAAATACAAGTCCAACGCAAAGAACAATTGCATCCGTTACCTCACCAGTGTTGGAACTACTGGTACCTGAATGCTATAAGAGGACTGATTCATTTGAAAGCGTTCCAATGGTCAGACATTGATCAACTACCCAACGGTCAGAAGACTTTGGTTGCTACTGATTTTACTTACATATTGTCCATACTACAACCAATTCCAGAGGAAGACTTAGAGGATTATCAAAATCTTTTACGCGCTCAAATTTTGTCTGTAGAGGTAAATTCTGTGTGGTGTGCGGAGTGTGAACTAGTGACTAAACTATTTGGATACGTCGACTGAGTACGATCAGTTCTGTGCAAAAAATACACCAATTACCTCCGACAAAAAGAGGCATAAAAACTTGCTACCATGCCACGACCTTTATCATTAGTGATACAACAATTGCCGTGGAAAGAAATTAATGACAGTATTCAGATTGTGACGGATTACCAACAATTTTCACGAGAACTGTATCGAATGAATTTGGGTCGTCGTATAGTGTGTGTCTTAGTGACATCCTTTCTAGGATTTCGTTTACCAGCCTATTCCTTGTGGGCTCTGTACGATCTATGCTGTGAGGTACCACCAAAAACATGAGGGTGGTACCTTTAAATGTACACGAGAGACTCATTCTGTTAAAAGCCTTGCGCTTTCATCTTGATACTTCTCGACCTCTACGGGAAAAATAGCTTCGTCAACTTTTAGTCACTGAAGATGTTTACGAAGATGTGTATGTAGCTTGTGACTTACACCCTCACTGGCCAGATGCACGTGACTGGAAACGTTTGGGTTTCGAATCTTGGACAAAAGAAGCGAGAAACTATGCCCAAGATTTGTGATCATATATTCAAACGTTCAGTGAAAAAAGTGACTTTAAAACCTGTGTTAGCCACAGTGTCAGAAGAAGAACCGACACAGAGGAAAACCACTTCGTTCAGGACAGGACTATCATTGACATGGACATATCCGAAAGGCCATTCCGGGAGGACCCCTGCGTGACTGTGCCAAATGTAGAGCCTCTATGAACATTACAAAGTGTTCCTAGGACACCACACCTACGTCACCAAAAATGTTGTACAGTGACTTGTTTATATTTCACTTTGATCGTTTTGATAAGTATTTTATCGATGTACATAACCATTCGGCTTTTATGTATTTTAGTCTTTCGTGTTCAATTTTAAAAATGTTTTGAAATCAACGTGTCCTAAAAAAGTATAAAAACTCTTTTCTTGTCTGACGTCGTTTCAAAAGTGACATTCCCTTCACTTTGGCTACTTCTGTTGTCTCTGCTCCCTCTTCCACCACGTTCAAAGTCATCGACGAAAACTTAGATTGTGCTAGTTGGGAGACCTTGTATCTTCGCCATCCCTTTAACATGTTAATTGCTGGACCGAGCGGTTCAGGCAAAACCGAATTTGTCAAACGTATGATCGAACATAAACATCATTTGATCGATCGTCCACCTCAACGTATCATGTGGTGTTACAAAGAGTGGCAATCGGCGTACATCCTCCTGCGAGAAAGTCAAAGCGACTCCATCGTGTTTGTGGAAGGCATTCCTGGCGAAGACGACGGGATTGTCTCTGACCCGTGTCAAACACATCTGGTCATCTTCGACGACATGTTAGGAGAAGACGAAGAAGAAATTAAACTGTGGTTGACGCGCAAAGGGCATCATCGTAATGCCAGTGTCATTTACATTACCCAAAATTTGTTTCAACAAAGTAAAGCCCATCGCACCATCAGTCTCAATGCTCATTACGTGGTCTTGTTTAAAAGCCCTAGAGATAAATAGCAAGTGCAAGTCTTAGCCAAACAGTTAGGAACTCCTTGGCTGACACATGCGTACGACGATGCCACTCAAACCCTTCACGCCTATTTACTCGTGGATTTAAAACCCACTACCCTCGATTCTTTGCGATTTCGTACCCATCTGTTTCACCACTGGTGCCAAGACGAAGGTCCTGTCGTGTTCACGTCTCCGTCGACTTAAAACAATCTATAAAAACCTCGGAGACTTTTGGTCTGTCTCACACATCGTCAACATGACGTCACTTCAGTCTCATCTTGCATCAGATTGATTCGTGCCTTGTACTGCATCAGTCGCGAGAAAAATCCACAAATACGTGCTCGTGTCATAGAAGTCAGTCTTAGACAAATCATACGATGGTTTACGGTAACAGCACGTCAATTACGGCAAGGCATCATTCACATTCCACATCAAACCAAACTCTTTGTTGAGAGAAACAAGCAGCCTTGACGCAACTGGCAGATCTCCGCATCGACACTCAAACCAAAAAGCAAATCATTTTGAAACCTGGAGGTAGCGGTGCTCTAGGAGGTGTCATCATTCTCTCCCTCTTAAAATGGGATCCCAATGGCCCAAAGTCATCCCCAAGAAAAGTGCCACTCCCAGACCCAAACGTACCAAGAAGTAAAAGAGCAACGGTGTCAAGACCAAGTCACAGCCCCAGAAAAAGAAAAGTCCCCAGAAAAATAAAAGCCCTAAGAAAAGACCCCAGAAAAGAGCTTCTGCCCGCAGGAGAGTCGCTTCGGCCAGGACGCAACCTTACATCCCTAAACCATGACCTGCAGCGGCGGTGACCGCGTCTCCAGTAGCCTCAGGTTCTTCCACTTCTGCATTCCTTGTGATGCCAGCTAAACCCAATTGGACAGGCGTCTGTCCTAATTCGATGAAAAAATGGAAACCCGTGTCTCCTAGAACTTCTCCTCCTGCTGTGACACCCTCCACCTCTTTAGCTGCTACGTCAGCTGCTAACAAAGAACCCTCCCCCAAATTCAAAGTCCAAGAGAGATCGGGCATGTTACAGAGTTTACTGGATTTATCCAAGCAAGAACTGTCCCGATTTAATCCGTTGCGAACCCCTCCACAACGCGTGATGCCTGCCAAGAAAATGATACGACTGACCGACAAACATTGGCGACGCATTCCACTATAAAAAAAAAGACCTGGGAAAAATATGGGCATCAGTGTTTTTGTGCTCCTGAACGCCAAAAGATGTCCCCTAAAAGAAGTGCACACATCCACCATCGTCGTTCTTCTGTCCAAAAAGGAAAAGAAAAAAGAAAAGGACAGTATCGTCGTTTGACCCCGCATCCGAAAAAACGCTTAGCCAAGCATCGACGTCTACCCCTGAAAAGACTCCATCGACCAAAAAAAAGAGGAGCAACCAAAGGGGAGGATTATTTTGGCGTTGGAATTGTAGAACATATGCTCAAACAGTCTAGTCTATCAAACGTTATCCAAAAACACATCCCCAAAAAATAAGATGAAAGGACGCATGTCAAGCAATGGACTACAGTGTATTTTTTGCTCCTGAACCAAAAAGATGTCCCCTAAAAGAAGTGCACACCACCACCATCGTCGTTCTCCTGTCCAGAAAGGATAAAGAAAAGGACAGTCTCGTCGTTTGACCCCGCATCGAAAACGCTTAACCAAACATCGACGTCTACACCAAAAAGACCCCATCGTCCAAAGGAAAAGAGGAACAACCAAAAAGGAGGATTGTTTGGCGATATAGAAAAAGAGTCGTCACATATTTGTCAACGCGATAGTCAAAGAGTTCGTCAAAAAGAACGTTTACAAGCCCTTCGACCTACATAAAAAAAATGAGATATAAGGGTGTGTCCCAAGTCATCGACGTCAGTGTATTTATTGTGTGTGCCCCGGAACAAACAAAGATGTCACCCGCAATGGAAAGAAAAGGAAAGGACTGCCTCCTCGTTTAGCCAAACATTGGGATGTGTTGTCCGTCCTGTCCAAAACCCCTCCACCCATGCGAAAACAAATCATTCAAACAATCTCCAAAGACGTCATCAATACCGTGCGTGAATGTTGTCTGAATGTCTTGAAAGGAACAATGCCTTTGTCTCAAGATCAGAAAGAATGCTTAGCCAAGCATCGACACGTTCTTCGCCAAATGATCCAAAAGAAAATACCCATCCGTCAAAAAAAGAAGATGTTGGTACAACGCGGAGGATTTGTGTACCTGTTGTTAGCACCCATACTAAAAGCCACATTGGCACCACTAATTACAGGACTCGTGGGAGCTACTGCTTCACAAATGGCTCAAAGATAAAAAGGATCAAGAAGATAAAAGGAGTCTATGGAGTCAAAATATCTCAGACGTGATCTTTGGAATTTGATGGAAGGACGAAAACTGACTTTAGTGCCTTACAAACGATGGATGGAATTCCATCGTTGGCAAGAACAACGGACCCCGCATTTACCTCCCAATCCTCATTTGACCGAGATGTCCCAGTTACAACACGAATTGCAATCGTTGATGGATCGCAGCGATTTCTCTGAAACGGAAAAATTGCAACGGTACGGTCAAGTGTTGCAATGACTTCAACTCTTTCACCAGGAAGCTTTAGACTTTGAAAGATTTAAAGACCCTGATGAAAAGTCTATCACCACCACCACCGCCACCACCCCAGTAACAAAGACAGAAAAAGAAGAAGAAGAGTTTCAAACTCCACCAGAAAAAGTACGCAAGTTAGTACCAACAACACCCAGAATTGGTTGGATTAAAAAGATCATGGCAACCCCTTCTTCCTCGGACGACAAAAAGATGGTGAAGACAGAAGTTAAACAAGAACTGATTA